>WBNM01020945.1:0-106193 GCA_013399055.1 Ramphastos sulfuratus
AAAAAAAAAAAAAATCCTTGAACTGTTTAACCTTCATACTTACTCATTTTAACTAAAGTTTCAGTAAACTTTTCACAGTTGATTGCAACTCGACATAGTAGATGGATGAACTGGTGATAAGAAAAGAAGTAGTCTAGCAGCATACGATCGTAAACATCATCTTTGCCCTGAAGATTTAAGAGAGCTTTATTTAAACTACATAAGCAACTAGAGAGCAAACAGATTTCCTAAGCAAGTGCTCCTGCACTACTTGCACTATGTTTAATCAAATGCTACAGGAAGAAACGATGGGAATTTCCAGGTCTACCCCCGGCCAGATGTGTCTCCTCACTGGGCTCTTGGCCAGCACAACAGTGAGATCAGAGGAGGACTAGCAAATGTGATTCCCTCACCAGTAAAAACCTTTATTGTAGGATTCTGATTTACAGACTGAGAAGATGCAAAGTTATGCAAATACGTCTTAAGGATGAAAAAGAACACAGTAATTTAAAATCCTATAGAGATGCCTAAATATGCATATATGCTACTGCTTTTAAAATCATATTTTGTCAGTTACAGTCTGTAGAAGGCAGAATTTTCTCAAGACCAAGCTTCACAAGCTTTCAAAGCAGCATTTTCAGGAAAGTCTCAAACCAAATGATAAATATATGCCAAGGGTCTTTTGTGCCAATATTTTTAATACATTTTGGATGTATGTGCTTAAAATGGCATCAGTTTCAGTAGACCAGATAGCCAAAAGGAAATACTGGATGCTCAAGTGAGCAAGTGAAATCTCATATGGAAGAACTGAATGCAAAATAAGCATGCAAAACCACAGGGAAATGTAATTGTGGTTCTAGAGGCTTAAAAATCATCTGGTTCCTAATGAATGTGAATCTGCAATAAAGTGTAAGATACCATGTCATACAATATGACTTTCAGAGTTCAAGTATTTACATTATTTAGCACCACGCATCCATTACTTCTGGATACATAATGGGAAAAAACCAACTACAGATCATTTCTGGCTCTATGCATTTTTAGATTTGATGGTGCACAAATCTACACAGCAGCACTTGGAAAACTTTAAAAAAGAAGGGTTACTTACCCTACAGTAACCGTGCTTCTTCGAAATGTGTTGCCCACACAGATTCCCATCTACGTGCACATAGGCCCCATGTGCAGGAGATTGGATTCTTTCTGAATAGCAGTGTCCACTGGGGCTGTGCCTGCACCCAGTGTGTCCTTGCGACCACTGTACCTGAGGGCATAAGGGGTATGGCGGCTTCAACCACCACTCAATTCCTTCACCAATAAGAATCCCCTATGACAGGACTTGGAGTTAGCACAGGAGGAGAACCACAGAATCTGTGTGGACAAAGCATCTTGAAGAACCACAGTTACTGTAGAGCAAGTAACCAGTTTTCCTTCTTCAAATGATTGTCCATACATATTCCTTTTAAGGTGGGATTCACCTTACCTGACTTTAGCTATCTAAAATCTAGTCATTTCAATGTTCCCTGCAGTCAGTGGAGAGCAAGACAGACTCCTCCAGAGGAAGAGTTGCCTCATCTGGACTTGAGTGTCTAGGACAGGAAGGAGGGTTGCTATTCATCTGCTTCTGAAGGCAACTATTTATTGCTGTTAGCCATAGGAAGAGCTGACTTTTTAGATAGGCAAAGTTATGTGAGCTGAATCCCACCATTGCTACAACTCTAGCGACGGGAGGTGGCAAGTGACTACAAAGTAGCCCCACTGACACTGGCATCCCATCAGGAATTCCACAGAAGGGAAAATGGAAAGTGAAAGACTTTAAACCCTACACAATATTTCAGGTATTGGTATTTTACCCAAACAATTAGTAGACTCTGTCTCAGTCCTGGTGGAATGAAGTCCAGTAACACCTGGACCATCTCCATCTGCTTAGCTGTCCAGCAATAAATCTTTAGCACACTTTGAACCTCATCTGGACAATCCCTGGGCAGTTCCTGCATTTTCTTTACAAATGCCACAGACAGATTGGATGATTATCAAAATGTGTGTTTTGTTTAGTCATCTGAACACAAGGTTCAAACCCTTATCATGCTTGGAATATGAAGCTGTGTATCACCAAGGGCAGGGAAATGGTGCTTCTGGAGTGCACATCTAGAATGGAGTATATGAGGACAACACATCTTGAAGAAGAATTATGCTTTGTTTACAAATAAAACGTATTATGCTACTGGATTCTTAGAATACTTATAGAAAAATGGGAAAACAACAGAGAAATAGCTATTTATAAGACCGTATGATTACGTACCTTGCTAGCTTCCACCATGGTAGGCAAGAGGCACATATTAAGTTCAGGGCGTGGAGGACGAATATTGCTTTTTCCCCCTATTAATTTCAAATTTTCACGACATGGAAAATAAGGTCCAAGAGACACTGTAGTATAAGTTAGGATAAAATAGGGATATATTAAAAAGGTCAATATTTCATATCATCAAGGAACACGCTAGAGTAATAATAGCGTAAGAGAACTAAAAATACAATCACTGAAATACCTACTTGGGATATTACTGTGGTGGTATGTACAATGATTGTGCTGTAGAAATGGAACCAGAGTATGTAGGAAATCATGAGGACTTAAAAGTACAAGCTCCTTGAGGACATCTACAAACAAAAAGTTGTTTTTGCTATTACATATTGTTATTTCTTAACAGCAAACAGTTTAACTTAAGGCTCATGCACGTGCAAACTCTTTCACACCACTTTCGCTGCACTTAGTGTGCACAGTAGGCTCCACTGTGAAGAGCATGTAAAGTGAACACCCCTGAATCCAGACTCTTTTCACCACTGCCACTAGGAGACAGTCTGCTCAGTGGTAGATTGACCACCAGTGAGAGGGGTGCCAGCTTGTAGAAAGAAGCTCAATAAAGTTACCCTTTTGCCGCCTTCTTAAGCACATCAGGTTTGATGCCTGGAAAATGTCAACCAGCAGCAGTCAGGACAGTAAGAAAGGCACTCAAAATAAGGGCAAAATGCATACAAATCACACACCAAAAAGGTAATTTGGACAGTTTTAGGCCTTCATCAGCATGCATAAAAATGTAGATTATATCCATTAAATAATGTGAAAAAGGCCTAAACTAGAAAAAAACTTAAGACCTTTTTGCACTAGGTCTTCCAACTCAAAAGAGACACTTAGATCTAGTGTCTGCAGCTAAAATGTAGAAAAGCAAATCCATTCCATTCTAAAATCTTATTTAAGCTTTACTTTATTATTACACCTTCTGGTAATGGATTATCAGACCAAACACTAAAAGCTGTTATTTGGACTAACATGACGACCATGCACCTGTCTGAATTTTAATGTAAGATTTGGGATTTGATTCTTAACTCCCTGGCACCTGGTCTCTCAAAATGAAGGCTGCTTTTTGGGGCACACATGCTGTATGCCCATGTAAGCAGCACTACTGATTTTAACATGACAAATCCAGAGTTATTTAGTACAGAACCAATGGCAATATTGAGGTACTATCAATATAAACAGTTCCAACCTACACAGACTTGAGGAAAGATTTGCACTGGTAAAAATGGGATTTAAATGTTGAAGTGGGTAGCTGTGCAGAACAGGCCCTCCCTGACTGCAGTTACACTGTTAGGACTTACCAATGCAGGCATTTCTAAGTTCTGGGGGGCTATAGGAATTTAGCAGAGTTAAGAGCTTATGGGCAAATTCAATGCGCTCCTGCCACTGAATGAGAGCTTGCTTCACATCTGCCAGGGCAAAAAACAGAGAGAAATCAGATTAGTTCATTTCTCAAAAGCTCATTAAATAAAGCATAGAATTTTCTACTGAAGAATCTTTTTCCTCCACCATGATTTTAGAATCAGAGAATGCTTTAGGTTGGAAGGACATCAAAGATCACCTAGTTCCAAGCCTCCGCCACAGATCTACACTACAACAGGTCACCCAAGGCCTCATCCAACCTAGCCTTGAACACCTCCAGGGAGGGAGCAGCCACAGGCTCCCTGGGCAACCTGTTCCAGTGTCCCACCACTCCCACTGTAAAGAACTTCTTCCTAACATCTAGTTTAAATCTCCCTTCTGCCAGTTTTAACCCATTGCCCCTTGTCCTGTCATTACAAGCCCTTGCAAATAGTCCCTCCCCGGCCCTCCTGCAGGCCCCCATCAGATACTGGAAGGCTACTATAAGGTCTTCTCAAAGCCTTCTCTTCTCCAGGCCCAAAAGCTCCAACTCTTGTAGCCTGTCCTCATAGGAGAGCTGCTCCAGCCCTCTCAGCATCTTCACGGCCCTTCTCTGGACTCAATTCAACACTTCAATGTCCTCCTTGTGTTGGGGGCTGCAGAACTGCACACAGTACTCCAGACAGGGTCTGATGAGAGCAGAGTAAAGGGGCAGAATCCCCTCCCTTGCCACGCTGGCAATGCTTCTCTTGATGCAGCCCAGGACACAGTTGACTGCCTGGGCTGCATGCACACATTGTCAGCTCTGTTGAGCTTTTCATCAACCCAGACCCCAAGGTCCTTTTCCTCAGAGCTGTTCTCCAGCTATTCACCACCCAGCCTGTATTTGTGCTTGGGATTGTGCCAACCCAGGTGCAGGACCTTACACTTGGCCTTGTTGAATTTCATGAGGTTGGCCAACCTCTCCAGCCTGTCCAGGTCCCGCTGGATGTCAGGATTTTAATCTAGAAATCTGTTACATCTCACTGGTATACTGCTATTAAATTTATTTAATCTAGCTTCATATTACGTCAATAAATAACACTTGAATAACCTTTAATAATCCTGCATCCTACTGTGTAGGAAGATTTAAAACACAGACAATAGCCAAAATACTGGGGTTTGGGTTATGAAAATTAAGTAACAGACAAAAGGCATAATCCTTTGAATCCAACCTTTCCTTTGAAGATAGGGACGTGTTGACTTAAGAACGGAAAGAAAAATAGACAGAAGTTCTACCAGGTCTCCAGTCACATGGCAAGCTGTGGCCTCATGGTACATCATGTGCAACGTGTTAAAGGACTGCAAAGGAAAAATGCCAAAGATTTATGCTGCTAACACGCTTGTTATTGTTTCTATTTCTATCCAAAATACATGGTGCTAGATGTAATCAAGAAATTACTCAGATAGCATTTAAAAAGAATAAATCTGGACACAAAACTAGCATAAAAAGGGCAAGCAGGGGAAAGGGACAGAAAGAAAGAAAGAAAGAAAGAAAGAAGGAGAGAACAAATTAGTGACCAGGTATGTTCTAGAAAAAAAAAAATTAAATGCAATTGTGGACCTGGGCACCTAGTTTTGGGCAACACTGAACCACAGGTAGTCTTGTATAGGGGGTTCAAATGAAACTTACCTCACCTAACCCAAACTCTAATTTTTGTCATCTGCACGTAGAGGGAAAATCAATTAATAACCTCTACTGGAACATTAACCCCTCTCTAGAAGGAGCTACCACCTATCTCAAATCAAGAAATGGGCATTTTCTGAGCACATCAGTACAGCTTACAGAGAGACCCATGTGAAAACAGACATAATTTGTTTCCAAGGAAGAAGTTTTATATTAGTGGCTCAAAGTAATTGCATAGTTTCTGCACATTTATCTAAAACACAGTAAGTAAAGTATAATTTAAGATTTTTTTTTTTATATACCTGTAATTGCAATCTTTCTGTACCAACACACAAAGTGGTATTTAGAGATGCATGAAGACAGAGGTATGTGAATTTGGGGGGAAAAAACCCACTAAAATTAAAATAGATGCCAGTCATTTTTCAAAATGCTGCCTAAGGATATATGCTATATGATTTTTCCATCAGATGAACTGCTACTCTTTTTATAACTAAAATACCTTCTAGGCGTCTATGATTTATAGAAACACTACATGGAAAAGCAGCTCATTTCTGAACTGCCAAAATTCTGGCACAAGATGTAAGAAAAGATATTTAATCTGATGGGATATTTTAACAAAGCATTAATCTCATTCCCTACAATGCAAAATATTGATATGACATTTTTATATTTCAGTGCAGAGAGGAGATCAGCAGCCAGTCCTGTTCAGTGGAAAACTTCTCTGGATGTGACAACAACTTGATGCAGTATTTTCTCCACACAAAACACTTCCATACAATGACTGAACATACAAGACGCAGTAATTTGATTGCAAGGCAACATTCATTGTATCTTTATATTAGCTTTATAGCAATGTTTTACGTAAGATAAATTTCACCTGGTATTACACATTCTTTATAAACATAATTGTCCATTTTTAGTATGAATCAGGGTTAACTAAGCCCTTAAGTTCTTTTTATACATATGTATGTATGTTTGCATCTTATAATACTTACACCCTTCGCTTAGGAAGTTATAGCTCAGTTCCCAACTTTTTAGATAAAATTTAAGAAGTCCAGGCATTTTAAGACAATGGGGAACAGATATTCTGGAGTAATTAACTACGGTTAATTAATTAATAGGATTACATTTATCACAAGCTCCTGAAAACTCCATTTTCAAAGAGCACTGCAATGTCATTTTCATTTTTCTGATTCTGTATTTCCAGCTTTTTCGATTGCACCTTTCCCCAAAAAAACCACAAACTAGTGAGATAAAAAGAGAGATGTTTTTTAATAGAAAACATATAAAAATGGGATTGGAATTAACCTCAAAGCATCATCTAATCCAGCCACGTGCCTTAAGGCATACTAAATAGTTCTATATCCTTGACAGATGTTTGCT
Source organism: Ramphastos sulfuratus (assembly GCA_013399055.1). Lineage (NCBI taxonomy): Eukaryota > Metazoa > Chordata > Aves > Piciformes > Ramphastidae > Ramphastos > Ramphastos sulfuratus. The sequence continues at coordinate 6,720 of WBNM01020945.1, forward strand.
CAAAGTCCTCCTGATAACTCTCACTTGTGTTGGCTGACAATCTATTCTAATAACCCAGTTACTGTACAGCTGCCCCTACCTCTCCCACATCTCTAGCACCATGCACTTTTGCCAGCTGATTCACCTTGAATACACCATTCTACATACACCAAGAATAAATTGCACCTTATTTTTACACTTTCTACAACGTATCCAGGCCATCTTGGTTTTTCCTCGTGTTCTCAAAGGCTCTAACATCCTTCCCTAACTTGCTTTGATAGTATATAGTATATTTAATAAATACATGTTTTCATTCATTAAGTCAAAATGAAAGTGCTAAAGAGAATAAAAGATCTCATACCTGTTTTAAGAATAGAAGAAAAAGAACAAAACTGCACATGACCTTTTTCAAACTTCTTGTATCTCACTCATCTTTATAAAGTAACCACTAACAGTTCAGAGCTTCTCTTCAATGTCTTTTAGTCATTTCTACATTGCTGCAGGGCAGTATGAGCAGACATATAGAATGAAACCACTGATGGGCAAGGGCTGGACATACAAACTGTGCCATTTCAGGGCTGCGTTATTTATTCTTTTTTATTTTCCTCCCCCTCTATTTTGAGCCAACTCTGGTCTGGTCTCATGGACCAAATATCCATTTAAAACTGGAATACATTATATGCTTCAGAAATTCAGCCTAGGTTTAGCTTCATGAAGAAAGTAATCTAGTTCATGTGTTCTTAGACTGCACTCCCTCTTCTTGGAAAAAAAAAGTACAATAGGTAGGAAAGACAGGGAGAATTGCCTCAGAAGTGCCTCAAATAAGTGTTCGGAGGTATTAATCACAATTGCTTCCAAGTGATCTTTAAATTATTTCTGTATCATAACATGTTGCCTTGACACTTAACTGGTAATTTTGTGACAGTGCTCAGCCATTCGCTCACAGCTGATCTATAATGCAAAGAATGACAGCAAAAAACCATCAAGTTACTCCACCCAATTTAATCTGCTCGAGGCTTTCCATCTGTCTGGACAAACATTTCCCTGATCATCTTTTTACTACTAAAGAAATCTTAATAAAGACAACAGTGGAAGTACCTATGTGAAGAAAGCCAAGACTAACTTCCTACTACTCATGGCATCTCTTACTAGTTACAACTTTCTCAGTAGAGCTAATTTACTCCCCATTATGAATCTCGGAGCAATTGCATCTGTCCTTGATATATGAAATGACACATCATCTTTTATTTCTTGATTATCTTTCCTATTTAAGCTACATCCTTTTACAGTTACCCTACCAAATCACTGGTATCAACTAACCTGGTATCAACTAACCTGGTATCTTTATCCTATATTAAGATTTGTATTGCCTAAAATTTGCTCACTTTAGTGAGCTCCTGCTTTAGTGTTTAGGCATACAAGGTGGCTGGTAATTTTTTTTTTCTTCTATTAACTCTTTAAGGTTTTATATGTATGCCACTACTTAAACAGCGTATTTCATAGGATACCATATTAAAATAATATAAAGCAAATATTGTCAGGAAGGAAGGGATAACATGATGAGAAAGCAAGATAGGTATTATAATTAAATAACCAAGTATTTACCTCAGTCATCAGAACCAATCCTCTATTAAACACAACAAGAAGTCTGTCTTCATCAGATTCTAATAATATTCTGAAGGCACTAGGACAAAAATCCAAACATTGAGAACACCGAAAGTAAAAATCATCTTTTAATCATTCATATAAATGCTCTGTCCCACAAGCGCAATTTCTAAAACCCGTTTCTGCCTCAAATTAACAAATGCCAACAGCAGCTAACATTACTGCTTTGCCCATCTAGACCAACCACGGCTGGCTGACAATGGAATTTTGGCTTAGATGCTGCATTAGAGCATTGATTGACTTGGTTTTAGTTTTTCAAGGGCTTTACTGATGCAATTGTGTAACAGCGTTTCTTTCTGAACCTTAACAATATACATCGTGGGTTACATCTGTTCATTATTTTTTTCTTCCAAAAAGGTTATCAAAACAACAACACTTATTTTAATCATATTTCACCATTTGGTAAAATAATAGTTCTTATTCAAATGAGATGAGATTGTTATCCTACAACTTCACCACCTACGTACCTTATTAAAGTAGTCCAACAAGATCGTCCATCCAAGCAGCGCAGGTAACAGCTTATGGTTGTTTTCTTAAATTGCTTTATATCTTCAATTTCTTCCTCTCTCATATCTGGTCTCTGAGCTACAAACAGCTGCATGAGGTTAAACAGCTCTTCTACTGCCTAAAACACAAAAAGACAAAGTTAATGTCATGCTGTATGCTAGGGGTAATATGTTATTTGCATTACTTACTGTGTATTACTTCTACTAAGTAATACATAGAACAGACAGACATAAGCAGCTTTAAATGGGAAGTAGTAAAATCAGCAGACAATATTTTAACCTTAAATAATTAAAACTTCATGGTTCTTAACAACTAAAATTGATGTAAAAATACTGGGTATTTCTTCTCTATCTTGAACATAGCTTGCTTTCAGTTTTTTCTGTTTACTGCATGACTTAGGACACAGGTATTTGAGTTAACTCTTCTAAACTTCCAGTGGATATTTTCATGCTTCCTAACAGCACAGCTCATTGCCATATATGCACATATACACCAGTACAAATAGATACAGAAAAATCTGAAATCCTGATCCCTAAACTTTTCACCTTTCCCTAAGGAATACAGAGAGTGATCTATATGCACTCTCTGCTGATAACTGAGAGACAGGACTCAGAAACCTGTTTATACTACAACTCGCAGAAGTCCCACATGCATGGGTAGCACTAGACACTGTGGAGCAGCTAAAGCCCCCTTGCAAGCCTAACTGAGATTTCCAAGGGGAGATACAATGAAAGCAGCCGGAATACTCCCAAGACTGTCAAGAGTATAAATTTACTGTGAGCTGAACTAGACAGATGTTCAACACAGAGCCCTTCACAAATCTTCCCTCCTCTTTTACATAGCAAAGGAAATCTTTGTACTCCTCCTGTCTTTGCAAACTTTGACCCCAAAGCAATATTCACCAAGTCATCATACAAAATATGTATTTTGCCTCTTGAAAACTGTCAGCCTTATTTTTCACCATTACACGTGATCTATCTTAACTAGTATCTCCTCTCTATGTAGAGACAGCGCAACTTCTAGTGTGTCAATGCTTTGCAAAAGGTACCAAAGCGTTCCCAAGGTGAACACCAGACCATATTCTATTTGAATGAAACAGAAACTGAAAGGAAAAAACAAACTCCCTGGGAGTTCCTCCAACTTAGTGTGTTAAAAAGCAACACACTTTCTTTAGACCACTATTAAAGGCTATGCCTTGTTTCTTATAACTAGTCTGGCACATAGAGTATTGAAGAACAGTGGGAACACCAGTGGCTGCTTCCAGAAAAAAACATATCTGCTCTCCAACTGCTATGCAGCAAAAAAAAAAAAATCCAACAGCTCCCTCACAAAGTGTAGTAATCAGTTCTAAACTTATTATTATCCTAGGAAATCAAAATACAACACTTTCATCACCACCAGATATGTTAAGTAGGTCTTTCCAATGTCTGTCATTAAGAGAGGCATTCAGTAACAGAGGAAACACTAACAAGGAAATGGTGATTTTTGGTATTGATCTACTTACTCCTGGGTACTGACTCGCATGTGGTGTGAGATTCTTAAAGGCCCACTGGATATTCTGATGAGAAGCCAACTGCCTCGTGAACGCTGGAGACTGCTCACAGCAGAGGCGCAGGATGCCATAGTAGGCAGGCAGCATCCCACGGTTAAAGAGCACCACATCCTGATCGTCATGGTCTGCAAGGATGTAATTGAAGGCAATATTCTTTGTGACCACGGGGTTCTGTACAATAAGGCGCACGTTCTCTGGACAGTCAACACACACATTGTACCAAAAAGACAGCAAAGCCTGTTTGTTGTGGTTGGTGGCTATAGCTGGCTCAGAAAGTTTAGGCTGGAAAAGGTTCCATAAGTCCATGAAGTAAGTAGAAAACATGAGCTTCTCAGTTTTTGAGATCAAACAGTATGTCATGAAACTGAAGTAGGGCACAAGTTTTGTAGTGCCATGAACAGCAGCATCAACATATAGCTTAGCTCTTGAAAGAAGGCCAAGAAGCACATTGTAGACTTGATGAAGAACTACTGTAGTATCTGGACTGAGGGGCAGATCACGTGTAGGGATGTGCAAAGAGCGAGTCGATCGGAACATCTGACGGAAGGAATTGCTTGGAATAAGCGACACCAAGAGATAGGCTGCAGCTTCAAATAAAAACAAGTTTGTTACACCTTTGGAAATGACATACACGATTAACAGCCTTTTAAACAGAAGGAAGTTAACTTACAATGTATGTTCCACTGACAGATTTTAAAGCATCTTACAGAAACTGGTATTACTATATTCATACTAGAGATTAAAACACATCAGTGTGGGTAAGATTAGCACAAGACTCAGCACAGTGGTGCTGAAATTTGCTTTCAGGCCTCTTCGCCCTCCATTTCTGATTGTCCTAGCTGTTCTAATACAATACATCCCATCACAGAAATATAAAGTCAGATGTTTTCTTTGACTGTCTATTGCATCATCAAGATATCATTACCTCTTCAGAGATATACCTCCAGTCTACATCTCCCTAAACCACAGAAAATGCATTAAAGCTCAGTGTTGTCTCTGACTGTGGTATCTCCTTTATTAAAAAAATTTAGACACTGGAAAGGCTGAAAACATGATCTGGGAAGCTGACAGCATGATTCCTGGCAGAATGAACTAGAAAATCAGGACACCTTAGACTTGAGGAGAAGCAAAAGCTTCTCCTTGATTGACAAATTCAAAGGACTTAATTCAAGATTATTCTGTGCAGGGTGAAAGAACATGTCCTACTGCTGCTACCTACAGTGCAACTGTGTGATAGGATCTATGGAGAACTTTTTGGATTAGCTCTTTTTCTTCTTTGGGTTTTCCTGGATCTTGTAGATTAACCACATAAGATAAAGTTATAAAAATCAAAACTGTTTTCATCAAAATCTGTTAGCATGCCTTGAAGAGGAACCAGAACTTTTAAAATACAGCAATTCTAAAACAATTGGAAAACGAAGAGAAGACAAGCAAAAGAACACAGACTTAATTTGTGACAGGAATACCCTGCACATAGTAACTTGCTACAAAAGAAGAACAATGTTCCTCAACTTAATAACTTACAAGTTCTCACTCTAGGATAGTTATGTGCCAGAAGAAAACGTTCAACCCAGTTTTCCATGTTTTGCAGCACCCAGCTGTGAGCTAGTTTATTGCGAGGTGTTTGCACAGCCAGCCAATCCAGGCACTGAGACGGGTTATATTCAATAACCTGAAACAAGAGTGGAAAAAGCAAGAATAATGCATTAACCTTGATATTATGTACTAACTGTACCTCTAAAATTAAATAAGACTTTCAAAGTCTTAGGCCTATCAAAGTGCCTACAAAACTGAGGTGCTCTGGCAGACAGAGAAACTGTTTCTGAATCTCATTCGAAGCTTTTGAAAGTTCGAGCTAAGTCTAGGAAGTTAATCTACATATCCTTTAAGCACATTTGGAGATATTTAAGAGTTGAAATGTTAAGCACTTAGAAGACTGAACAGCCTCATCTTTATGAACAAGTAAAAGTATAGCTAACACGAAACCTTAACACTGAATCAGTATTTTTAGATGTTATACCAAAAGAACACAACTGGTTTGCAAATAGTTTCATATAGCTTCATGCTGAGGGTAACAATTATCATATTTAAGAATATGCAATTCGAGGAAAAAATTCATCTAATGCTTTTCAAAGGTAATGAAAAACCTGTGGAATGTTGTTGTAGAGTTATCAAGCAAGAAAACGTAACTTCCTCTGCTGTTTTGCTTCTGTGTAGTTGAAAATTTATTGACATATTAGGCCATAGATGTAGTTTGTTTATTTATTAATTTGTAAAAACTGTTTCCTTTTACCTCAGGCCCAGGTGCCCAGACAAGGAAAAGGGAATTCTAAGAAACTGGAGGCAGTAACTGTATTTCTAAAGCTGTTCCCAACTACAGTAATGCAGCTGAAGAGTATGAGCAGCTGACGTGACCAAAACTCCACTTATAAAATTTTAATCTCAAATTTAAAATAAATGCATTAAGAGCAATCTCCTCTGTTTTTTAAGAAATTACAAATTGATCTGTCAAGCTTCCTTCATAGTAGCTGAAGAGCATCTCCAAGAAAGAGACTCTCAGAGTTCAGCGTCTTCATAGCTCAATCACTTTGTAGTGACTTCTAGAAACTCAGGTGGCTATAAAAGTTAAGGTCTACACCCTAAATCTGTGTCTATGCATTAACTACTGGGCCCCTCCTCCCTGCCAACACAAGGTATATCTCTATACCTGCATCAGCAAGGTAAGGATAATAATGCTGGCAACACCAAAGACTTAACTGATGGCTTCCAATCTATTGCTCAGATCAAGGAACTTACCCCTGTGCCAATTAGGTTAAAAACTTTCTCACTTAAGAAATGCAAGTGAGAATGGTCCTGCACCACAGCAATTACCCACTAGGTTAAATTTTGAACTATTTCTATGGATTAAAAATGTTTTACAGAGAATACAAAATGTCAAATGACTATTCAAGAAATTAATACATAATGGACAAACCCAAACAATGGGCCTTGAAAAGTTTTACAATTTTACAGTTCTCGCAAAAGGATTACTGAGAAAAATAAGTGGAATTTGCCTAAAAGCATTCTAGACCAATTACTATGAATCAATAAATTTCTCCTTAAACTAAAATGTAAAGTTAAATTGAAATACCAGCCAATCAAAATGCTGTTAAAATGGCATTAAAAGTTAGAGAACAGAACTTCTAAATGTCTATTATCTGTTTCTGAGAAATGGTCATAAAACACTGAATTGCTGCAGCAAGGATGACAATTAAAACTAAGACCCTTTCATAGACGTGAGAAAATAAACAAGAGAAAGACAATTTAAGTTCTCTTTTCTTTTACATGTTGTACCTCCCATATCCTCTGCAGAATGTAAGAAGCAAACGGTGGCATTCCTGGAGGTCCACCAGCAAATTCCATTAGCATGGTCAGCAATTTGAAAAAAGGATTGGCTGCCTGCAATGGATAAAAGGAAAAATATCCATTTTGATCTATTTCATTTTATCTAGTAATTTTTTAGAGATTAAAAAAAAAAAAAATCAAACCAAACAATTGCATGAAAATATATTTCTATGAACTTGTGACAGGAACAGTTATATTACTTTTAATCCCTTATTATACTACTCTATCCACATGTGGACATAAGTAGAATTAACCACTTTTTATTGCTAGTGCAAGGCAGTGTATATTTTTACTAGACTGATCCTATCTAGTATTGATATAGTTACAAAGTAAGAGTACACCTTGTCTGACACAACTGCATTATTCTGAACAAAGTGGGGAGGGAAAAAAATCAAACTCTACATTCTTGAAGAATTCACCAATTTATCCCACGTTACATATTTAGAAGATTTCGCTGTCTTGGAGAAACTACTGTTTTTATGTATTTGCCTAACATGAAACATGGATCCTGAAAGTTTATCCAAAAGCATCACATTTTGTGGGTTTACACTGATCATTACTATTGGCATACTGTTTTCCTCCGAAACCACCAACATTTGTACTTTAACATGTTGGATCTAACATGAATTTTAAAGTTTGCCAAGACTCACCCAGCTTTTAATGAGTGGCTACTACTAATTCTTAGCTATTTTGCACCTCACCAAAAATGTCTCTGCCGCATGAATAATGTGCAAAGCAGGGGAAAACAACATAAAAATACAGCAAATTAGCATGACTGGAGGGAAGCAGACTGTCAGCTGATAGTACCCATTCTATCACACAAAGCAAAGCTGTCATGAGAATGATTTAGCGTATCCTTTTTTCCAAATGTGATCATCCCTCCCCTGCTAGACATGTCCTTGATTAGTTTTTCTTTTCTGACAACACCATAGAATAAAGTCCTTGTGTGAGCATACAACTCTTCACTCTGTATATATTTTTCATGCAGAATCCATTCAGAACTCTCACTATTTTTGTTATTACCCAGCCAGGTACTCTAAGAAATGTGTTTCCATGCATGGAACTGCACAATAGCACCCCAAAATTTGAACACCCAGAAGACATTTACGTATCTCCACTTATTCGTGCATACAAGTTTTATTGTTACCAATTTACTTGTTCTTAATTCATATAGGTGGAGGATCTAAAAACATGTTCTTTGGCTTTGAATAGAAGTTTTATCTTAAGCTGCATAGCAGATTTCTGTATTAGAAAACTTAATATACAGTGCAGCTAGACTTCATTTAATGTCACAAAAACTTTCAGGGATCATCTTCCATGCAAGATTTTTGCTTAACAAAGAATTAAGTAATTTGAAACAGAAAAATAGTAATACAAATTATTTAATACAGTATGTTTACATACCTCAGGAGTCAACTTTGCTATAGATGTGAAGAGCATGGACACAATCTTAAAAACAAAACAAATAAAACTCACTTAGACTTGTGCTTATTCAGTTAAAATGATAAAAATCATCCCATTACACTTACTAGATTAAGATTTGCAACAAATAGGTGTAGTTTCCGATACTTACATGTTCTGCGAGTCGATTATTGTACCGACACAAACTGAAAATGAGATTGCAAGTTTGCCTGATGTTGATACCATCACGGATATGTTGAAACAAAAAAGGAAAGCCCTGCAACAAATGAGAAGGTATTAGTACACTGTCTACAATTATGTATGTATACATACACATGTACTTTTTTTTTTTTTGGATGCTTGTAGTCATATTTAGATAAATTACCTTTCCTCCTGTTAATGCTGCCATATCATTTTGTGACAAAGTCAAATGCCTAAAAATAAAATTAAAAAAATTATCATTTTTCTTCAGCAATTACTAAAAGTAAGGTTAAGAAGAAATACAGCACTCAGTTTATATTCTTCAGTGTTAAAATGCACAAGAGCTAGAAAAGGTATTGACCTAAAACGACAAAACAAAACTGCATTTAAAACCAAGTTAAAAAAGAAATCCAAAAGTAAGCAACTAAACGTGTTTGAGGATTTTGTATAAGCCTTATTTGGTCAACAAAACCAAAACATTGATCTTTTAAATGGTTAGTAGTATAGCAGAACCCTACACAAGCTCACTTAGGCTGTTAGAAAAGCCTGCCAAAAAAACCCAAACCCCACACAATCCCTCCTTTCTTTCTGAACTATGTTAGAGTAGAACTTTTTTGTTTTGTCTTAAGCTCTTGCCTTTCTGAGCGAGACTGTTCAACCAGAAGAGCAATCAGGGCAATCATCTTTTCAAGTGCAGCAGGCCTGTATTTTTCTTCTGCTAAAGAAAGTATATCTTCCTCTTCCTCCTCTTCCTCTCCTTCTTCCTCAGAAAGTACTTCAACCTGTGGCTGGAGAAAACAAACAAACAAACTTCTGCATGGACATTTTGAGTCTTAATTTCTGAGAGCCTCTACATGGTTTTGCATGGATTCTCTCCTCTCTTTTGCTCAAAACAACTTAATAAACCAAGGAACTATCTAAACAGTTGACCTTCATGTTGACTTAAACACTGAAAATAGATTGCATGAGTGAAGCAATTTTAATTGTTTCAAGTGACACAGCGCTAATGATCACATGTGTAAAATATGAAGGACTAGTTCTCATACAAGATATTAAAACTTACATTTTCAGGTCCTTTAGTTCCCATGTAGAAATGAACCATTGTAGATATGGCTTGCAGCGAAAGCAAGAACTGGCTCTGAAATATGCAGATAATATATTACTTGAAAATACATACAAGTACATACATGCCTAATTCCCCAAACGACAAGATTCTACTTACTTCCTCTTCCCCCATTTTGGCAAATTCATAAAGAAAGGCAAAGTATTCTGTGAGGTGTTTACTGTGAGGCTTAACACCATGCTCCATAATCGACAAGAGTGTCTTCACAAAACGTGTTACACACGAGCGACTGCCAATATCTTCCACAGGACCATCCATGTCATCCGAACTGAAAATGAAATCCAATTTAGATATTTCATACAATACATGGAGCTTGAGCCATTAAAAAAAAAATCCCTCCTATTCAAATTCAAAAATATTTACAGCTTTCTAATCTGTCCTACTATCATATTCACACCTCTGACAATTTTTATGTCAAGTATAGCCTAGAAAACCACAACTTAATATAAGGTAGCATCTGTCACTCAAAACGTGACAAGGTTAATAAAATAAGTTTTGTGAATCAAGATTCTAGTCAGAAAGAACAGTATTAGGGGATCTGCTGCTTGAAATCATCTTGATTTGCAGGCTCAGTTTCCTAAGTTTCAAGACAGAATGCTGTTACAGTTGATTTTATTGAAGAGCTGAGGAAAGGAATTCTTCTAAACACACACACAGGATCCTGACAAGCCTTTCCACCTCTTCTATCTACTGAAAGTTGGATCTTATCAATGAACAAAGCAAGCAACAGAGTCTTGTAAAGTAAGGCTTCCAGAGAAAATTAAATTATACTTTTTGCCCATGAAAATTATATCTTTGTATCCTGAATTTTGTTAATGGCAATGCAGTTATTACAATTTCCGTCATTTTTGATCTGAAAAAAAACATCAGGATCATAAATTGAAGAGATGAAAGAAAAAACACTTTCCTGTTTTTTATGTATAAAAAAGAATAAATATTTCTTAATTGGAGACAAAATTACCATTTTCGTGGTATTTAGCACAACAAAATTAAATCATGTAAGTTTTTTCCCTACTTCTTGACAAAAACTGTGATTTAGTTATATGATAGAGGACTAGACTGTCATCTCCAACCTCTTTTACTGGATACATAAATTAAAATTTGCATCTCTGTGCCTCAGGATCCAATTTACAATCAGATTTTCATGTGCAAGTAGTGAAATTTACACTTGCAGTGAATTACTGGCAGTGAAAATAAAGGCTATGCTGAAAATCTAACCTAAGGAAAGAAATGTTTCAAACAATGTACATGTAGACACTGACTTATCCAACCACAGTAGTATTTTTAAATAAATCAGAGCATTTTGGGAAGAATAATAAAGAAAAATTAATACCATTTTAGGTTTACAGGACCATTAAACAAAAGCAGCAATGAATAGAACTTTTCAGGTATTATTATTTTACCAGTCTTCCATTCCTGGCTGGAGATAAAGATGTGCATGCACTGGCCTCAGTCTCTGTATCACATGAATACACAAACGCTGGAACATCTGCAAACGCACAAGTAAATAAACTCCTTCTGTTATGTGTATATCAATATGTATTTTCTAAGCAAAGAACAGTCTGTCTCCAAGTACGATTTCCAGCTCTATGTGATTCAGAAAGCTGAGAAGCTGAGATTGAGATGTCCACATTCCATTACTTAGTTTGTTACACATGGTATTTTAACAGAACAGTCAAACCCAGTTTTGTAAACAGATGTGATGATGGAAGCCATCATCAGCGTGCACTATAGTCTCCTGAAACATGACCTAAGGCTGCTGCTCGTAAACATTTTTTATTCAGTCTATTTTCTGAAATGTTCAGGGTTTTTTTTGGCTGAACTTATGTGAAAATTTTAAGGACATTCCAGTAATTTTTAAATTTATAAACATTCACCAAGGATTAGAACTTTGCCTAAGGTCTTGCATAGAGTTCTCCCATGAAATAAATTCCTTTAATAATGGGTTGCATACAGAAGCTATGTATGGTTCTAGATGCAAATATTTTAATGATCAGAAAACTTAAACCAATTGAAGGGCTGAGGGGAGATAAAGTAGTTGCGAAAAAGTTTAACATAAACAACTTGTAAAGATGGTATACTCAAGTGGCACTATTAATAGTATTTGTATCTGTGAAGAGCCAAATGCTAATTAATGCCAGTTTTTTTTCAATTCTAAACAATTCCAGAAAAGGGTATTAACAAAACTTTGTGGCATAAGGTTACCAAACCAAATCTATTTCATGAAAGTCAAAGCCAGAAATTTACAAGCGAGGCGTTCCATTAGGAATACTGAATTTACATTTCTTTTTCGCTCCTGAATGTGCTTTGATGCATTATCGTTGAACCAATTCAGAAGAAAAAGAACCATTTCGTGTAAAGTGTTTACATTTGTAGAAATCACATGAGAGTTGTAGAATCTGTAGTTTCTATCTATCATAACATCTTGTGATCCTGGCTATGCAAGTACAGGAGTAGAGTAATAGTGATTTTGCTTCAAATAACAGTAAAGCTCCCATGGCCAAATACCTTCTCGAAACCATAGGCAAGAAGAGAATAAGGTAATTACATGCATTCATAAGGATTTGCAGAATCATTGTATATGTTGTGTTAATCGTCCGCCTGTGTTCACACATCAAGTAGTCACATTTTTCCTTACCTGTCTCACAATCTGATTGGGACACTTTATTAGAATCTGCATTGGCCACCAATCATCATCAGCCATACGATCCAAAAACCACTGCAGAAAATACATACTTTGTTAGTTTTGTTCCAAACTTGATCTAGTCCAATCTTCTTTTTGCATGATATTAAAGTCTGAAGAGAAATTGATGTTACTAATATTAAGGATTAAGCAAGTATTAATCCATGTGAAATCTAAACATCTTCCATGCATGACAAGAAAGTAATAAAGAACAAGAGCAGAAAATATCTATATAAATTTACATCCAGCATCTTCTTATCCCTGTATTCTGCATGTCATTAGTCAGTTCTCTGGAAGGACAAGCTTATCCTGAAAAGTGATGTCAATGGAATAAAAACAATGCTTACAAAGAAATACAAGCTGAAGAATCTTGCAGAATAGGGATAGGCTTAAACAAGAATGTAGGTCCTGAATTAGGCCCCTTTTGCATTTTAAAATGTGGAAAAGCCTTACTATTCCCAGGGACCAAAAACATGTCCAGAAATAACAGAGAATGATTCATGCAAAGTTAGACTCCACAAATAATGCAGCTGATACCACAAATTTTAGTCACAAGCAAAGATAATTTAAATTAAAGAATCCAAGTTGTTGCTCCTTTTATTGTCGTTGTACCTGTTTTTTACTACATTCACTATATTTAACATATATGTAGAGAGAGGGTTTTTTTTTTTGTTTGTTTGTTTTTGGGTTTTTTTATATATATATATATATATATATATATATATTTAAAAAACCCCACTCTCTATATATTAGCATTCTGTGCTTGGGAGAAGCACAGAATGTTACATAATTTAACAACCTAGAACAATTTATCAAACAGCATTTTATTAATTTGTACTGAATAAGGTCTAATGCTAGATATAGTATACATTGGGGTCCTTATACATCCAAACTATCACACTCCATTACAAATTTTATATGAACTTTTCTATCTCAAAATTGTTTTTGCCAACACCACTGTAAATTCTTTGTCTATGGTTTCTGTCTCTCTCCACTTTGTCCCAGACTCCCTTCAGGCAGTATTCTGAAAAATTTTATATAAAAATCATTCCTCCATTTTTTTCTCCTCCTAGGCATTTTCATTTTTTCTACATATTGGGCACAAGACCCTCAGCTTCCTAAGGCAGGCACAATATGAACTAGTTTTCACCCAGTCTAACACTGCCTGTTCTTATTCCCCCTGTAAGCTTCTTTACTGCACCACAGCCTTTTATCACTTTTATCCACTTTCCTTCCAGTCCCTGTTCTAGTCCTTAAACATTAGTCTGTCCATGCAACTCTTTTCTGTCACTTCATTTAAACACCACCTCTTATTACACAAATTTGTATGTAATAATGAAATAAAGAGGTTGTAACACTGCGCCTTCTATTCTAGTGACAAAATTATTTTGGCCTACAGTCTCGCCATAGATGCCTGAAAACAAAAGTCAAGTCACTCCCCAGAACGTGCATTATTCAGAGAGTATGGATTTAATCTCATAGTGCATAAATACGCCAAATACAGTAGTTCAGAGTGCAAAATATTCCAGGGATACGAACCTCCAGGAAAGTTAAACAATATATAGAAAGTTGGTTTGTACTTTGCTGAGTTCCTAAGTCACTTACTTCACAAGCTGCCTGACTGTTATTAAACTGTTTTGTTAACAGTTCAATCCACTGAAGCATTGTAGGCTGCGAAAAGAAATACAAGAAAACTGTAATTTAAAATAATAAATAGCAACATAATCTTTAAACATTTCTAAAGAGTCAGAACACTGAATCTTAAGAACATAGTTAAAAATATTAAACGTTATAGTTACAAACACTAAGCATTTTATAAACTAGTAAGATGTTGCACCTACCCAAAAGTAACAGTATGTACATTGGAACTAACGGACATAGTCCCTCTCCTTTGGACTAACAGTTAATTACACATTATTACATATTCTTATTAATCTCATACACTATAGGATTAGTAGCATTTTGCCATCATAGATGAGAAAGAAGTAAACAATAAAGGTGTTTCAGATGAAACTTTGTTGTTTATGCTAGTATTTGTAAGTTAAAAATTGACGAGCATAACTATCGCTCAGTGGTAAACACTTCCCTCTACATCAAATTGTAACAAATTAACATCTGAATCATTCAGAAATTCTGCAGTGCTGGGGCACAGTGGTCACTTTTGTTTTTTGCAGTGTCTACTATAAATGTGTCAAATGACATTCTTTAAACTTTGTCTCAGCTGTGGTACTTAACACATCTCTAATCACACTTTTGGAAAGAAAACATACAGATAGTTTTCACTACATTCATGCAGTTAAGGAGAATTGACAAGTAAATATATACCTTTTCCTTTGAATGAATAAATGTCTCTAGTACAAAGGAAGTGCTTAACTGAAAAGAAAAAAAAGATTGCACCATTAAATACAGAATGGTTGAATGAAAATGTTAACAGAGTAACATTAAGGTACTATACTTCTGAAGTACTTACCTTTGCTGTCATCAGGGAAACCGCCTTTGGATCTGGTAGTGTGCTTGGGATGCTACTACACAACTGCCACATAAACCTAGAGTCAGTAATTTTATTTGTTAATTAAAATAAATAATGATAATCTGCAAGAAGAAAAGAAGCATTAATATTACATTTTAAAAGAAAAACTTACCCAAAATATGTATGTTCAAAAATGTTCTTGTCTTGAAGAAACTGCATGTTATCATGCCATATCCACTGAAGAAAAAATGCTAACATCAGATACAAGAAAGCAGTTTATTTCACTACATAAGTATGATTTCAAGAATATTTAAATGCTTGCCATGGCTAAGAAAACGAAATTTATTTTCTGGACACGTTTCATTTTAAAGGATTAGCCTGAAGTTGTTTTATTCATACTACAATGAATATTAGTTTGCCTGCCATCTGATTACAGAACACATCTCAGAATCCTCTCTTTCTGTCATCTCATTTGTACAACTTAACTGCTCACATTTTCAGGGTGAAATTTGACAACTGTTACAACACATTAAAAAAGAACCACAGTTTAAGATCGCATTTTGATGTCTGCAATAACTTGAAAACCCAAACCCACTCTCCTAACAGTTTCACTGACATCAGTCAAGACTTCCCAGTAACCTAACTCGGTATGCCTAAAGGGTGAAGTTTTGACCAAAGTCTGATTACCTCTGTGAACTTTAGATGAATTCTTAAAAAACAATATTTGACTCTCCATCATTAAGAAAAAAAGGAGTTCATGACAAGCCCTCTTTGCTTCTCTCTCCAAAATGGTGTTTCTGACCAAATTTGTTTCTGGAGTTTTTCACATAGAAAACAGCTTAAAAGTGATAAAATCTAGTGGTGTTCTTGAAACTGAAAAGGACAAAATGCACAACCTGATTTGCCAACTAGGGATGGAGAGCCTTTTTAAGTTAAGAACTTAATATGTGTGAGATGATAAAGCAGTACTTCTGGCCAGAAGGAGGAGGAAAAATTGGCTTTTCACATAATCAAAAAAAGAGGAATGTCTTAGAGATCCTATACTGGGGATATATCTAGCACAAGAAGATCTGTAGGGAAATACTCTGCTCCTGTACACTGCGTTTTCCACTTCCTCAGAACATACATGTCTTAAATAGTATCTTTAGATGAATGGCCAAGTATCCTAAGGGCAGCCCTCATCACTGAGGAAAACAGGAAGATGTATCTGCAGCAGGGGAGGTTCAGGCTGGATGCTAGGAAATACTTCTTCAGAGAGGGTCATCAGAATTTCTTCAGAAATGGTCTGCCCAGTGCAGTGGTGGAATCAACCATCCCTAGAGGTGTTTAAGCAGTACATGTACTTGGGGCTTAGTGGTTTAGTATTGACCCTTCAGTACTGGGTCAAAGGTTGGACTGGATGATCTTTGAGGTCTTTTCCAACTGGATGTTTTCTATGATTCTGGGTTTTGTTTCCCCTATAGGTCCCTTTCACTAAAATCTAGGCTACTCTATGACTATGGGAAGAAAGGGATCCTTTTCTGAATGATACTTGCCATCATGAGCACAAATATTCATGATGTTACAGAACTTCACAGTGCATTAGCAAAAGTGTAAAAAAACAGCTGGACCTGTCCTCTTATTCTGTCCCTACTCAAAACAAGAAGTTGTGAGGGACTGAAGGATGAAAAAGATTACAGCTAATAAGAATGCTTCCTGTAGTATTGCCATTTTGCAGGAAAAATTGCTAAATGCTCCCGAAACCTAGCAGTGTTCTGACATTCTTTACAAATGAGAAGGGGAATGATTCAGGTATCTGAACTGAAAGATACTTGAAAGAACGAGAAAATGCCTAAACTTTACATAGTGTGGAAATCTTATTTTCCTTTATATCACGTAATGTTCTCCTAAGGAAGAAAGCTAAAGGAAAGGACTGTTTTATTGATTTAAATTATATTTGCTTTCTTACATTTATTCAGATTTCTGATCTGTTTAGAATTTCCTACAGTATTTTAAAATTGGTGTTAAAACAAATCAACTTGTACCTCCAGCAATTCTGATGAAACATCAAATTTGTAGTCTTTGCCATTTTCCTCCTCTGGTTCCATCCGTTTATAAAACAGCATGTAAGCACTGTGTGTCTTTAAGAGAAAAACATCTGTATAATTTTTGCTTTGAGAGGTAAATCATGGAAGTAGAAATATAATTACATCAACAAGTGTTTAGAAGAGAAATACCTTTTCAAAGGAGAAGTCCATAAATTTATCGGTAACAGAATCATAAGTTTTTGTCTGTCAAGAAGAAAGCAAAACCACTAATTACAAGCTTTTTTAATGGCCTGGTTATTGACAATTATCTCAGGACATTTTCAGAGAGGATGCTGACAATTTATTTATTGCTCAAAGTAGGCTTCTTTATTTCTTCTATAGTGGCCTATTCTGATTCTTCAGTATTGTTACTCAATATTGTGACTTGCATCTCATGCTATTTCCTGTCTCATCCATCTCACTGACACCTATTTTCAGGCACTTAAGAGTTTTTTATTCATTTGTCAAAAACCCCAACTTTTTTTTAATTTCTCTTTATCAGACAAGATTTTTCTTATTTACAGAACTGTTTTAAGTAAGACACTGCATTATTATTATTATTTTATATAAAGATAAAAATTAGAAGAAATCAATTTAAGCATAACCTGAGTGCTGTGACGAAATACTAAGATATATGACAATATTAAGAAATAAAAAGATTTATGTATTAAAAACCTTTGTGCTACTAAAACCAAATAGACATCACCTTAAGAAATTTTACCTTCTTACAATAAAAGAAACAACCAAAACTATTTAAACTTGCAGATTCATTAGCTTGAAAATCACTTACTATCAGAGCTCAAATTTTCCTGCAGCACAGCAGTACACAAATCTTACAGGGTTTTAGTTAATTTCTGCCACCACTAAAAAAGGATCTGATCCTAAATGGTTCACAGACCAGAATCTGGAAATTTCTGACGCAAGGGACACACAAAGATCAAAAAGCCCTGTTTCTCCAGGACAGGCTTTTTAATAAGTAAATAAATAATATGACAATAAAAAACACATCTAACAAAGAAATACCTCCTCTTTGGAGAGAGACTTCATTAATTCATTAATAATACCTATCTATACTTTCAGTGCCTGTCTTTTAAAAGCACATATAAATACCTTGATTCCCTTTCACGAATTAAGTAATAGGTAGTTGGTACTGGAGAAATTAAGACCCTTTGTCCTTTATTACCCTTACTTCTGTTCCACAGAAAGTATTTAAAAAAAAAAAAAAAAAGAGAAAGCTTGCATTGCTAGCTGGCACAAAGCAAGGGAACACTCTTTGAAGAAACTGTTAGTGGAAGAACAGCTATCTACATGAACATAAGACAGAGGATCATCTGCACAATGAAGATGTCAAAAGTTTAATAAAACGCATCTAACACTTTAATTGTTTCATATGCATTCACAACACATGGTAGACAAAAGGTGAACACTGTGAAATCATTCATGAAAGTCTTCAGGACAGATCTCGTACTGAATGGGATAAAAATAGAAGTCAACTTACAGTCATTTCTCCACCAAAACATTCTGAAGCAAGCTGGGCAGAGTCAAATGGTTTCACTTCAGCATCATTGAAAAGATACCTGTAAAGTAGTAAGCTTTTCAAACAAATGCTATGTGACTCAAGGGCAAATAAAGCATAACAAGCACTTAAAATTACTCTTCAAATTTAAGTATTAATTTCTAATGTCTTTGGAATCATAGCAAGCTGAAAACTGATTCCAAAATTGACTTCCTTTCAATAAGATCAGGAAGTCAGTATTTCAAGACTTCTTGACTTTTCTTTTTATCAAGAGACATGCACTTTTCCTCATTTTTCCAGTCTGACACCAGTACAGATAACACTTTAATGCAGCCAAGATGATTTGCCTTTTTTAATCTGAGTAAAACTGAAACAAAAATTAAACAGAAAAAACATTCCATATAACAAACCAGAACTCAAACTGGAAGGAAGCAGAGAAGACGGCACATTAAGTCAAAAGTTGGAATGGTTTTGAAAATGCTCCAGCTAGTTATTCTACAGACAGAAAGAGAGGAAATCTTGTCTCTTATCCCAAGGCCTCAGCTGAGAATCTGAGATACAACATCCAGAAATGACAGGTAGAGAGGCAGAGACTGCTTCCTGCTTTCGCCTGTCACCTAGTAAGACACTCCTCTTTTTCATGTCCATATCTCAGGCCTTTCCCATAATACTCCCAACCTTTTCTTCCTCTTCACAACCATTATATGCTCAATGCATGTGGAAGTTTCCAAATAAAATTTAAAAAAAATCTTTCCAAAATGGGATGTCAAAGTTGTTGAGTTTTTTTTTTTAATTGTTTAATAAAGAATATATTACATAGTATTTGTTCATCTATTTATCACATATGTGCAAGAAGATTTTACAAAGGACAATCTATTACACCGTACTGCTCATTTGTAATGAAAGATATTAAAATACAGTCAATAGTCCTGTCAAGAAATGAACACTGGATATATGTGAGACTAGCACAGCATTATCCTGTTGCCTCTGCGTCTAAGGCATTCCACAGTTACAGTGCACAAATTTTAATGCTAAAAAATACACTTAAACCTATTAAAGTCCAACATCTGGTGCTTCTGAGAGGAGCCTACAGCATGTGTATCTCCTATGCAACTGCATCTGACAAAGTCAACAAGTTTTAGTTATTTTAAAAAGAGAAATTACAAAATGTTGTTATGCATAACTCACCATTTGTTGTTCTTGTACGCATGGGGATTGACTATATCTCTGATAAAACTGTAATAATGGCCACCATCTGCTGTTCCGGTATGAACTGTTACACCTATCAAATCATATTCGTAACTTTCAGTTTCTCTCAAATAATCACCATCTTCCTTAAAACCTGAAATAATTTGATACAACATTAGACAGTTAGCTCCTGAACACATGAATTTTAACATCAGTATGTCTTAGACACACATTTCTTGTGGTTTCACCTAATTTCCTTTCTTTTCAGTACTGCACCACAATGACAGAAGGAAACTATACCCAGAAAAAGCAGCATAAATCCCAACTCCATGGAACTGTTACAGTTGTATTGTTTTATGGTTGTTTTGTTTGGTATTTTTTTAAGCACACTACGAAAGACATGAGGGCTAATAAAGCTATTCCAAGTTAGCACATCTTCATGACGGCAGCTAGCCTTTTGCTCAAGTTCAAATATTACTCTGCAAAATGAAAATATCCCAGCAATGAATTTTGTTTACCTATTTGTAATTTCCCTCATACTTAAAAAATAAATTTAAAAATCATTCAAATTGAACAGAATACGAAAACAAAAATATGGCCATTTTCTTCACATTTATAAAATAGTGTGACTTTAGGAGTACAGGTTAAAATTATATTGGATTTTATTTGCTTAATCATTAATTGTTGACTTACGTTACATATGCAGAAAGTGGTACATAGATGAAAAAGACAAAGCTTAATCAATTCACTTCATAAGGCATACCTTCTTTTCTGTCATTTTTTCCCATGAGGAAATCTTCAGTGTAAGGTGTCATATCCAAACGTAAAGGGAATGAAAAATGTGTATTGACTTTCTCCTTCATCATGGTTACCATATTAAATGTATATCTCATTGTATTGAAGCTTAGGATACGAGGTAGTTTCTTAAAACATGCCCTGAAGAATTAGAAATAATCATGATCAACAAAAGCTTAGTAGGTTGAATTGTGTTTTCTGCAAAGGTTTTAAAACACTTATTTCAACCCCAAAATTTGAAATCTGTTGCTAAGTCACACAACTATAAAATTCAGTTGTCACAATGTGGTAGTGCAGGACAGTCTAAGCAGCAGCAGACAGATCAGATTTAGCTTGTTGAACAATCCTAATCATGCCTTGGAAGAAACATCAAACTTACCTGTATGGCATGAATGACAGTGTTCTACAATGGTATTGTAAAATGAATCACTATCGATTTTAACAATGTAAATCCCCTCACTAGACAGTGACTGTCTTGTAACCGGCAAGTTTCAATACCAAACACATCTTGTATGAAGTCTCACATTTCACAATAATGATTTTAAAGGAAGTTACTCCTTCACCCGTGTCATCTTAACAGCTACAAAAACAGCTATAAAGTCTTTTTGTCAGTGAAAAAGAAAATAGTTGTAATATAAGTAATATAAGAATAGTATATTTTTTTTATTTAGCTTTCTCTTTATCAGTAGACTTTTTAAAATATAGAAACATTATTAGAATTACCAATTTTAATTAGGGAACTTTGGGTTAAGTATGAAACATCACCAATTATCCTGCATAATGAATGACACAAGTATTGAACCACCTCTGAAAGAATCTGTTCTTTGAAAGTGGGAGAAGTAATGGATTTCAAAAGGTACTAATGTTGACGTATTTCTTTTTATTTTCATTAAGAAAAAGTCAGAACACTTTACTGTCTAGGTGATCTTTTAGTAACATATTCCTTGCTTTGGAAATATGATTTCATAGTTATACGCTCATTTGCACGAGGACTGCATCCTCACTGGCATACACAGTAGCAACATGGAGTCCTGTTTCACCTCAAGGATTACTCTTACTCCAATAGTAAACTCAGTATTTTGCAAAAAAGAAACACGTTTATTTCTTAATCATACCTTTTTTCAGCACGTACTTTCTTTCCACAATGAGAACAAGTATACATGTTGTCACCTTCCAATGTATCTTTAATAGTTACTTCGTCAAGAGATTCCTACATATAATAAACAAAAAGAAGAGGAGCTTATGTTTAACTTAGGTATTTTTATCTTGTGCTCATGTGGCCTGCTTTACGAACCTCTCTCTTTTAATCTTACAGTAAGTTTAAAGAACATTTCCACGAATTATGAAAGTAAAGGTGGTCCATGGCACCAAAAGTTTGCAAGAAGAGCATGCACCTGAATTAAGAAGAGCGTTAGACAGAAAATCCAGTTCCTAACCCAAAGACAAAATTAAGCAACCAATTCAGAAAAACTGTACTCAGGATGTCAAAGGTAATTCAAGTACTTCAAATTAAAATTCAAAGTGTGGGGATTAATAGATTTTTAAAAAACTTGTTAACCTAAAATTATGCTGATTTAAGTTTTAAATTAACTTCATAACCAATAGTACATATGTAAGTAACATCTTTTAACGTTCACAGTTCTCCCCTGTAACAAATGGCCACAGCATTTATCAAACACAGAAGTGAGTACGCAGTGATTATTGACTGTAACACAGTCTTTAGTCAACTCCAAATGGCACCAGCTGACAAGCATGTTGCACTGCTAAGATGAAACAATTCAACCAAAATTACCTAAAAATACACCAAAACTATAGAAATAGATAGAGATATAGAAAGCACCAACATATTCAACAGCATATGGTACAGTCTTTTAAACTTGAGGGGGGCTATTTGTAATTGGGATTTATGCTACAAACCTCAGCTGAGCATTACTTACATAAATATTCTTCATATCTGCCACCTGACATCTCACAGTATAGAACTCTTCTGCAGTCTGACTTACATGCTCACAGTCCTAAATCACAGCAATGAAAGGGAAAAGCAATGAAGTAACTCTTTTGAGAATTTAAATAAACATCTTTAAATATAAGGATAGGGAAAGAATACTTACCAAAGAAACGACGTTATTTGTGATAACCCCTCCAAACAAACTTTTCACTGTGTTTTTCTGTGAATGAATTAATAAATTCTGTCAAGGACATTTCATCAACTTTTTAAGAGAGAGCAAAAGGGAGCTTGAAAACTTAATAACTCACCAGTTCTGGAGACATTTCTTCTATTTTTGTTATTAGGTCAGTGAAGAATTCAGTCATATCTTTCTGTTCTCCAGTGTTCAGTGGCTGCTTATCCATGGTGTAGGTTTTACAGAAAGGCCTTGGATTGTATGCCTTACATTCACTTTCCTTTAGGAAAAAGTATCAAACAAAACAAATCAACACAAATTCTTGCATTTTTAAGTTAGACAGACACACTGAACACAACTATATGAATGACTGAAGGACATCTACATACAATATCTCCATATCTCTACAACAAAGTTGTTTATATTTCTGATGAAATGTAAAGCAATTTTTAACTGATTATCATGATGATACTCATTATTATAACAGCATTCACAAAATAGTATTAAATATTATTTAATAAGCACTTACTAAAATAAATCATTAAAATACTTTGGCTGAAGATGTGATGCGTCCAGTTTCAGCATGTATATTCAGATACAAAACACAGGATGAAGAACCTTAGCCTGTAATTACGCATTTCTGGACGCTAGCAACTTAAATCTTGGCAAGTACTTAATTCTCTTTCAGACTTCTCTATGGTATAAAACTATATCATCTTTTTCTCAACTGTGTGTGCTCAGAAAAGAATCTGCAGTATAAAGTTATTCTTTGGACTACATCCCTCCCCATTCCACTGCCTTGCACATTGGAAATGTGGAACTTATTTATAGCAGAAGGAACTTATTCTCATAAACAACAATATGTATATACATACTGTTTTCTTCTAAAGATGTGTGCCAAGACAGTGAGATCTGTAAATATTACCTTTTCTTGGAATCAAGTCTCTTTAAGGCTTTAATAACAGTAAATCTTCAGATGATTCTATAGTCCTATATTATTTTATGCTTATTTCACGGATTCAGTGCCAAGAACAAAAACACTCAGCTCTCCTTGGCTGTCTTTTTTCATTATTTCAGAAATATTTTAACAACTATTTTAACAACAGTGAACACTTGAGAACTGCCTTAATATTGTTCCTCAGGCTCTGGAATGAAAAAATTTTTAGCTGCATTTTACTCTTTTGTTTCAACAGATTAACCTTTGAAACACTGGAGCAAAGACAATGCAATGAACAAAAATATTTATTTTATCACCTGGGAAATGGGGGCAAATAAGTTGTTCCACGATTAAATGAAGAATCAAACTCAGAACCTCTTACCTCAAAGTCTACTTGAAACGAGATGGTGTTGGACAGACACTTGTATCAGAGTGTTTGTTAAAAAGAAAAAATGATTTATTGGAATCTTGGCATGGTGCTGACAGATCTCCTCATGGGAGAGTTAGGCAGTATTTGGTGACAGCAGTCTGCTGCTAGGGTCATTCATTTAGACCTGAAGAGACTCCTCAAATCACCACTTTGCTGAATTCTCGTAATCGACCTAATCATTACTACTGGTTCACCTTAACTGCATACGAAGTATCTCTTAATAATCTTAATTCCATACAAAGATTGTCCAGTGCAGTCATTTCTGCAGGAACAGTTTCTATTGACCATTTACAAAAGCTGATCAGAAAAAAAAACTGGATCAGACACAGCAGAGGCAATAGTAGAACTGTCCCAGGTTTCTGCCTCGAGGATTCCTGTAACAATCAGTCAAGCACTTCACTGGGAAAGTTTCAGCCAATTGCTCGGTTTTAAATTTGTCTATTGTCTCAAGCCACTCCATTACTGCATGCCAGGAGATGCTCCTGGAGCACTCCGTGATTTATCAATGTACACACACAGGGTATGCATACAGGCACAGCCCTGATACCCAGCTACACCACAACTGTAACTGAAAAGCAGACTTGATTTCCATACTTGTAACTCGTTTGTAACTGAAGTCACGTAGTTACGGTAAACATCCTGTGTTCACTGGAGGATTCATATGGTAGGGATAACAAGTTTAAATAAACAAAAGGACACTCAGACTGTGGCACCTGAACCTGACATTCCCATGTATTTACTTCACAAGCATTTTTTTATGAATACAGCAGACAACTACTAACACTGAGAGTTGGTGATTGCTCTCAGTTGGTGCCCAATATTAAAACCCATCTCAAATCAAGATTTACACTGTCTTCATAACAGCTATTACATCGACTGATTTGCTGAGTAACAGCTTTAAAGGGAGTAAAAACTGTTTCAGTCAAGGCACTCATTTACAAAACTTGGGCACGATAGACTTAGGGAGCCAAGAATTTACACATAGAATAGTAACTACACTTTCGTTGCCTTTTTAATTTTTCCCTGAAAATAGATACTTTAGAAAATATCTTCTCTACACGTACCATTAGGTATGTAAACATTTTCTGGAGTTCTAGTAGAGTGGTCTTGTGTTTCATATCCTCTGAATACTGAAAGAAATCCATAAAAGATGACATTATCTTTCTGGTTATAACTTTCCAAAAAACGGCCCTTAAAAAGACGAAACAATCATCTTTTTAAATAAAAAGACCAATATTTATTATGGACAAATAAGAAAAATGATTGTGTGGAAGAACACACAGTAGGCTATTTTACGCTTTTATATAAAGCGCTACCTACTAATTTTTTGGCATGCCAATATCAAATCTAAGCCAAAAAACAACTCTATTTTAAAAATTTTTACTGCAGTTATGAGCTTTTGGGAAAGGATTATGAAAGTCTGTAGTAAATTTGGACATTTTTTTCAATTCATAGACATTCTAGTCAACTGCCTATATAAAGCACTTCACATGCAGAGCAGCAGCTCACCTCTTTCTCTCTTTTTTTTCCCTTTTAATTTAGAAATGGCTAACTCTAGATGAAGCTAAGTAACAGCTACTATAACTTAATGATAACAAAAAATGATGTATCTGCTAGTTAGGGCATTTCACACATTAAATATGCCTTGTTGATATCAGAGACTAAAGCAAAGCTTTCTCTTTCACAGTGAATAGCTATAAATAATAGTATTATATTTCTGGAAATTAACAAATGCATAATAATTTACAGGACTTGTACTTCTGGTAGCATAAAATACATACCCTGGGATTTCATAACCATTCAAGAAGAATGACATTTATTCTAACAAAATGACAGATAGGGGGTAAGAAACAACAGACAACTCACATAAACCCAAACCTGAATAAATCTAGTTGAAGCAACAGGAAAATCATTGCTTCATTACAATGTCACCTGAAGAACCGGCTTCATTAGATATTTATTTTTAAAAATAAGCTCCTCGTTACGGACATCAGCAAAAGAATCCAATTGAACACAAAACTAGATCCTGAAGAAATATTCTCTATCAAGAAATAAGTTTTTCAAAAAGTGAATTTATATTTCATCAGCATTTCCAGAGACTCTAAACTTAATCTTCTACCAAAATCCACACAGAAGGTGAGATCCCAAAGCATACCTTTGCAGTAAATATTGCTTGTCTGGCCTCGGGTATCATGTACAGTTGCTGAATAGTGGATGCCAAGTAACACGTTGCGCCAAGATTAGTTAGACCCACAAATCTACACTCAGCGCGAACATCATCATGTGGCCAATAATCCCACTTGTATGGGGCATGGGAAGCTGTAAAAAATATCAATCATGTATGCAGAAAATACCAACGAAACAACTCAAAGTGCGATTTACAAAATCAAATGCAATTAAAAGCTTTATGCTTACATTAACAAAATGCTTTCTACATTTCCAGACATGAGCCAGGATGTACTTGCTCTGTAAGAAAATGTGCTATAGGTACATCAGGAAATGCATTTCTGGATCCCATGCCACTTTGTGCTGCAGGTGATTTGCTGTGCTCTCCAAAGTATTACTCACGGCAAGTAACATTTCTCACACTTGTTCTAGTGGTAGTGTTAGGCATGGTCTGATACGTAATGGTCTTCCAGCCCCTACCTTTAAAGTCAATTTTGGTAAAATCTCATAAAACCACGTAATCAAGAACATCCATAAATGCTACACATTGGCTGCTAAGCATTCTCAATATGTAAGAAATGGGGTTTTTTTTATAATATAAGCCAACTACAGCTCTCTCAACACTTGCACTGCCTAAATCGCACTTTAGCTGGTAACATACAACATTTATGAGCTCCCAAACGTACACCAGTCATTCCCCCAGCACATAATTTACTCATGATTCCCACTACCCATTCCCTATCATACACTGAAAGAAAGTAAAGCAGTCTCTACATCAAGACTCAAGTTAGGGAGCCTTTTGTTCACATGACAAAACACAGATTTCCTATTAAAGATAACCATTCTTGAAGTAAGACATTTCTTTTCAGAAGATAATCTGATTTCAGAATTTTATCTACTATAAATGTTGCCAGACTAGCAAAAGATCTTTTTGCTCAGTACAAAAAAGATGGATAGATGCTTATCAGAGATAAGGTGCACAGGTATATGAAGATGTGAAGAGCTCGGTTGTACACAAGCTTGAATAAACCTGGCAACAGATTTTCTAGGAAAAAAACCCCAGGTTTTATTGCACTTCAAAGCTATATATACCAAAGAAAACAGCAATCTATAAGAAAAACTGAGGTAAGCAAGAAATTAATTGCTTAAAATCAGACTAAAAAGACATTTTCTAGTTCTGTAAGTTTTCTATTCCTCTATATTTCATATGAGATGTAGTAATCTATTTCTTATACGGCATGGCATTAGACAGGCTAGGCAAGCCTGACAGACTCCTCTTAATAAGGCTTGGTCTGATATGGCTGCCAAGAGATCAGAAATACAGAAAAGTTCTCTTCATCTGCCAGTCAAGAAGACACTAACCAGACTAGACAAACCACTTGTCAGTACTGCCTCCAGACACTGCCAGGCTTCTCTCTCTAGTATCTCACACAGGAGAACAGAACGAGGAATTAGCAATTTGAGCTGCAAAAGCAACCAGAGGACACAAGAACTAAATTGCAGAGGAACTAACCCAGTGTCCAAAGAAATTCACTGCATTCTATCTTCCTTGGTATACAAGATGCTTGACACGAAAACCTGCACTGCATCTAGCTTTGCTATTCATCCCCAAGGATGTCAATCTCCAAAAAGGTAGCGTCTCCTACACTTAATGTTGCACCTCTACTGAAGCGTAAGTTCAGATATCTACGTAGCCTGGGCTTACTTTACAATCCACAAAAGTTCAAGGTTTAAATTTTAATTTTTTTTGTTATTTTGTCAAAGATTATTAAGCTCAGTAAAGACTCCTCTCAATTCATGCTACCAGATAAAATTCAGGAAACACTTTGGCATCCTCTGAACAGATCCTCACATCTTCAGAGACCAGACCCACGAGAAGTTCTGTTGCACAACAAATAATTGTTGAAATCTTCATTCTGGCACCGGCATCAAAAAAACTATTAGCCCTTCAAACAGGGAAGGAAAGTGTTTTAAATCTCATTTCAACAAACCTCAGTAGTATGACCTCACGATACCTGGTTACACTGGGCTGATCAGCCAATTGAAACAAAGCTCTCCTCCATTTAACCTCTTAAAGAAAGTAATTAGCTTGGCAGAAACAATACAACAATCCCCTGATTAAAATCCTTAAATTGCAACATCTTAATTCACCCTTTCTGATGTAAGGACTCAGCATCTATCATCCTGCTTATAACCCACCAAGTTTTAATTACAAAGAAATCAGGTGACTTCTTAATACTTCATGAGAACAGTTAGAAGTACCTTCCTCCTACTTCAATTTGACATAGGGCTTTCAGAAATTTGACAAGGAATTTCTCAGCAAGATCTTCCTTTCTTCACCATGTGATTTTTAAGCAACTGCCTTCATTTTCATAGTAACAGCTTTCCTTCTTCCACATGGGTATTACCTAGAATGGCTAATTGGAGCCTCATTTATATATATCTTCTTTATTCCCCACTGTCTTACAGAAATAAGTCTTTTCTCAGGAAAAGATAGGGAAACTTGTAACTAAACTTGCAATATTCACATTCTACTTTAAGCAAAACCTGAGTTTCTTCCTCTTCAAATGATTGCATTTCTCTGTATTCCAACTTCTGATCATGCTCCTGCCTAAAATATAGCATCAAACACTACCTTAAACTTCTCGGAAAGCAAAGCAGCTGGTCTTATTTCCCTCTTTTTTAAGGTATGTTTTATTGATCTTAGTCTTTAAAAAAAAAAAAATCAAAACAAAACACTAGAACACTTAGAAATTTCATGAACAACAGAGGGTATCTAAATCTCCTCTTTGGTGAAATTAGAGACTGCATTAATTTCCCCTCCTTGTTGCAGAAAGGAAGGAGAGAAGTCAGGTGATACCAGCTGCTTTGCAGTTCATTTCCTACAGCATCACTTGCTGAAAATGCATGTGGGCATCCCCACATCTCCCATTAAAAACCCTGTAACTGTCAAGTACAAAAAAATGCACCCAAGCCATTCTCCTCTTCCATCAATCAATGAAGGGAGCTACTTTAATGGAAATCAAAGAAATATGCAGCTGCAGTTAAAATTTTGTTGTTTTGCTACAGCTACTTTACATTATTCATACCAGTCTAAGTCTGAAGAACAGTATACAGATGTACATTTTAAAATGACTGCCACAATAGAGCCTCAGTAACATAATTTTTAATTAGAATTCTTTTTTTTTTTCTTTCATCTGAAGGGAAATAGACTAGATATCCTTTAATAAGATGTTTTCTTTTTGAATATTTTACTTTGTTTTGCTCTCTTAAATTGGTGAGACTAAAGGACAACAAATCTACAAGTAGTGGGATCAAACCCTACAAAACTAAAAACTAAAACCAAAGACAGAGCGAAAATTTGTATTTTCCTTAATGTTTCTCCTAAAATGAACACAAGAGGCAGGTCTAAGACTAAGATTTCTGAAGGCCAGTAAAATCACAGAGATAAAGTGGGAAAACCCAGTTTTAAGAATCTTTGTATATTCATGGGATAACAAGACTTCTAACAAATGAGGTTATCAGAAGTCCTGTGTCAGCTGCACATCAAAAAAGACAATGGCATGCACTTTTGTCTAAGTTAATTTTACTATAACTGACAGAGATATATTGAATATGAAACAGGAGCACAGACCAAACGGTTCTAGAGAACTCAGGAAGGAACTACCTAGAGAAGAGTATTTGGAAAGAATTAAAAGCTGTGGTAAATGCTATGGAAAACATCAATACCCAGGAATTACTGGAGGGATTTGGAGCAAGAAAAATACCAACTGTAAAAAAATTAATGACTGGACCTGGAGAGACAGAGACAACTTCAGCAGCAGCAGATGTACTCATGGCAAATTGAACTATCCAATATTTTCATAAAATATATTCTTTATAATATTCTTCCTGAACACAGGAGATTTTGGAGGGTCTTTAGGCATATGGATACAGAATGCAAAACATTACTATGATCAGATTTCTCTTTTGCTTCCTGAATTATGAGGCACTAAATCAATTACATATATTACAATATATTATAGATCCTCAGGTTACAGGAATTTAAACTGGGCACGTGATGGGAGATCTATCAAGCTAAAAACACGTAATAAGAATTTGAAAATAAAAAATATTAACTAACTCCAAATTTTGGTAATTTACATACTGCATATAGGAACTGTTTCTTAAAAAGAAGTGCGAAAACCAAAAGGTACAGCAAAACTGTATTAGCACTTCATGCAGGCATCTGGTTACAAAGCGAAGACAACTACAAATATTCTAGAGGTTTTGAAAACATGGCAGTGCTGTTAATAGCCAGAACACCTACAGCACCTCAGTGTCCTCTATATACTTTGTTTATATGTAAACATGTTTCCTCAAGTTAAAAAAAAAAAAAAAAAAAAAATCCGGCCTAAGCCCATGAAACATAAAATTCACTTTAAATATTATCTCTGCGTCTTGATGTCATTTAACGAGACCACATACTTAAAAAAACCTGTAATTAAGAACAGCTCATATGAAAATTACACATGGGATTAGATCCACTCTTCTGTTAGGAGAGGAAAAGATGCTTACTCTGCAACACTACCATGATAGTGGTTAACTAGAGCTGCAAAGTGCAATTTTAGGAGCGGTGTTACTGACCATGCACAAAGTAGGACTACTCAGTGTAAGTCTTAAAAATACTCTTTTTCATCTTTGTATTTCCCTGCTTACACCTATGCATTCTTAACAGATCATTATG
Organism: Ramphastos sulfuratus; assembly: GCA_013399055.1. NCBI lineage: Eukaryota > Metazoa > Chordata > Aves > Piciformes > Ramphastidae > Ramphastos > Ramphastos sulfuratus. Next base: position 37,632 of record WBNM01020945.1, read on the forward strand.
TTTAGGAATTCACTAAATGTGAACACTTCTGATCCATTTTAAGAGAAAACAGAAACTTGATGACTGCAGGTCTGTTCACAGTAGTGACTACCCATTCCCACCATAAATATGCTGTTTTCAGGAGTCTGTACATACGCTCCTATTTTCTGGGAACACTAAACTTTATAAATCTGAAACTTCAAAATAAAAGCAAAATGAACCGAACATAAAAGGTATAGTTTACCACAAAATACTCTAAAGCAACACAAAGGATCTTACACTGCATATGTTGTGCCATAACCCAATTGTGGAGTAGCCTGTAGTTTTCAACGGACCCCTTGACCATTTCTACCAGTAAGTCATACGCAGCAGCCCTTGAAGAATGTGACTTGCATTTCGGCTGTTGTCTGTCTTTCAAACTTGGCAGCAAAAACAGAAGATTGAAGATGTCTCTCAGAAACTCCTGTAAAACAGTTTCATCAGCACATTCAGCAGTCTGAACACACTCTTGAAAGACAACAGTCACGTATTAGCAATCTTGTAGAACCTTCTACAGACATTCTGACTTCTGTCAAGAACTCTCTGGCTTGTATATAAGTTCTGAAATACAAATTTTAACAAGGTACTTTATACTACATGAAGTTCACTGTAACCATACTACAGCCTAAAGAGAAACATGTCCACTGAAAAAGAATGACAAATTATGCTTGATTCATTATCAATAGTTTGACAAACCACACACATTTTTGGTAACGTTAAGATTAGATTGTCCTAGTTGAAAGACAGTGCATAGTCACAGAATCACAAGAAACATCTGGTTGGAAGAGACCTCAAAGATGATCCAGTCCAACCCTCAACCCAGCACGGGAGGACCAACACTAAATTATGTCTTTAAGCACCAAGTACATATGATGCTGAAACACCTCCAGGGATAGTGGCTCCACCAACCGCCCTGGGCAGACAATTCCAATGTTTGAGAAGCCTTTCAGTGACAAAATATTTCCTAATATTCAGCCTCCTAATATCCACTCTGCATACTTAAAATACACTTATTCCTAAAGAACAATATAGTAGTGGTCTTTTGAAATGCTGTGAGCATGTAACAATGTCAGGTAGAGCACAATATAAACACTATTAAAACTTTAAAGGGCAAGACGGTCTTCAGGGCCATTTTATGGTAATAGAGCAAGAACACAAGATATACAGAACGTAACTGGATACAGAGGACTGTTTTCCTGGTGAAACCTCACTAAAGGCCCAATCAGAAGCTCAGTACATGCCTAAAAATCAGCTTTTACACTATATTTTACACCATGACTTTTTTTTTTTTTTAACACAATGTGGCTTCAAAACACAAAATGGAAAGATTTTAGCACCTTCCTCTGCCTAGTCACTCTCCTATCTTACAAGCATAGGTGGAAAGTAATATTCTCGTAACAGTCTGTCAACCACTGTGTAGATATAGAGCTTAAAAAACAGTTCTAGATCATCACAACAGCCCTAGGATATAGTCACGAAGCAGCAGTTGTTAATGATGTTTAAACAGCTAATGCTGATCAATACTAAAATCATTTGAAGATTATTAACAAATAAAATGTTTAGGATTTAGGAACTCTATCCTGAAATTAAATATAGTTAGAAAGGAAAGGGAGTGTACATGCAACTTTATAATAATGAATGATATGCATATTTTTATCCATATAAGGCTAAAAATAAGACACACTCTCATATATTGAGCCCTGTGATCAAAACAGTGGAAAAACGGTGAAATGAAGGAAGTATAGTAACGAGAGATGGTACTATTTTGATCTCTTCACAGTCTTTCAGAGTGCTTTTTTTACCTGGCCTTCACGAGAAAATTTAAAGGGGGGCTTGTGCTTAATAACACTTGTTGCAAGACGAAGGAGTCCTGTAAGTCCATCATCTTCTATATTACCATCCTGATGGTCAAGGATTTCTCTGCTACATATACATATAAAAAAGAAATGTTAAAACTCTGTTTTGCTAACAATAAATATAATGCAACTTATAAATTAAATTTGTTAGTAAATCTTACCTCCGAATGCAGTCAGCAAGATGTCTTGCTAGTGCATCTAAATCAAGCAGTGTTGTCTGATTAAAAATAAAGAAAATGGAAAATAAGTGAAAAATAATTATGTGCTTCATGAAATTACAATTTATAAGCCTGGTGTGAAATCATTGTTATGCTTCTGGATGAAATTTTGTTACTGCACACAGAAAACCAGAGACAATTAAAACTCATGTTCCAAACATGCTTGCAACAGTATTTTAATTTTTTAATAGAAAAAATGTCCAGAGTCAGAAGAGGACAATTTTCTTCCCCTCTGGAGAAACTCAGATTAAGGCTTTATCTTCCTTCCTATCTCACATTTAACTACAGTATTCCTAATATTTGTTACCTTCACTTAAGTTCACCCTCTTTACATATCATACCCATTTTCCCTCATTCAGTATCTGAAGCTTCCTTTGGCCAAAAGCTACTAAATACATATCTGAGACTAAGGGAAGCGGGGAGGTTGGAAAGATCCAAGAGCCATTCACAGCAGTTTGCCACACCTTAAGCAAAAATATGTCACTGAAGTAAAGCAAGGTCCAAATGCTGAAACTTAGAAAAGCCAAAATTCCTGTGAATGTAAAGCAAAACCTACCTGACTTGCATCTTTGACATGTATGTTATCAATCAGTTTGCACAGCAGCCAAAAGTATTCCTTACAACCTGGTCGCAGAACTGTTTCTTCTTCATAATCCTCTACCTGCAAAAACAAATTGCTTTTATTCTGAAGCATATCAGAAAAACCCATGTATTAAAAAAACACAGTAAACACAGGAACTCTAACAAGCATATTACTTTCTTTAAGTCCCTATTTCAAATAAGCCAAGTACAAGAAGAATGCATTTTACAATGGTAAGAGTGTTACATTCTATTTTTCTTCTGTAATACTTATTAATTTTCTTGAAAGACTGTGAGAATTATTTGCCAGACCCTTAAAAAACAGATTTCTTCTGCTTAGTAGAACTGTAGGGATGATAATACTCCAAAAGAGAAACAGCATCAACTGACTGGAGAAGAGTTAACATTCAGCCACTCAAGAGACGGTATCTATATACAAGTAAAACAATGTACTAATTTATTTATGGATTTACCTACATTTAAAAGCGAAATTGAGGCATATTCTCTAACAGTATATTACGCAGACACTAGATTTCCAGAAAAAAAGAGGACTTCCTAAATGTTACTCAGCGTTTTCCAAAGCACAGGCAAGATCTAAATTAATGTCACAGTTTTAACTGCTTTTGTGAAGTTTTGGAAAGCATCTAAATAGAAGTATTAATATCTCAGTGTATCAGGAACAGTATGTCAGACAATGATAATGTGCTCTTGATATTACAAAAGTAAGTTTAAATATATCTTTGATAAAGCCTTGCAATTTCTTAAATTCTTACCCGGATTGGTTTCAGAGCTTGAGCATCAGGGAGAAATTTTAGTAACGTGGATGCAGCCAGTAACAGAAAGGATCGATTTATTGAGTCTCCTCCATCCAGACCAGAGAGAGATAACTTATATAAACCATTGCAAGACTCGTGGCGAACAGCAGTCTTCATGAAAAATAAAAGAATTACAGGTACTGTTCAGAGACATTTTTCATTTTGTTGACTTTCTCTCATATGTAGCTAGTAGTAAGTTCCTCTCATAGCATCTGTCAAGTTATCAAGGTCAAACACATCTTTCCATAACCACACAATTACAAATAACGTACATTTAATTACAGAAAAATACAAAACAATACCATTCTAATGTAAAGTCTGATTTGTCTGTGCCTCGTGTCTCTTGAGTTACGTATTTTCTGAACCGAAGTTTACAGCCGGTTACTAAAATAAAACACCTCCCCATCTGAGCAAATTAGAGAAATGTGTGTGATGCTGGAACTTCCACCTACTTATTCCTAGCTACACAGTTAATTTGTTTAATTTCAATAGAAGAATTATGTTGTTCTTTCTTTTATTATTTTCTTAAGGAAAATATTCACCAACTATCTCTAATCCAGTCTGGAAGTTTTAAGACTCTCTGGTTTCCTGGAGTTTTTAAATGGAGTCAGCATGCAAGCTTTTTCTGTGCTTGACTAATAAAACAACAGGTAAAGATTATCACATAATGTCCGTATTGCACCTTTAAGCAGTCACTAGTAAACAAGAAAAAATTTCTACCATTTGTGTCTTTATGCAATTTTCAAGTTCATTTTACATCAAAAAAATTTACTTAAAGCTAGACAAAGATCCAGTAGCGACAAACATTTTTATATCAACTCTCATTTACTTCATTTTGTGATACAAAGTTCAACTGAAAAAAAAAATGGTAGAAGTATGTTTAGACTAATCCACAGCAGAAGGCACTGCCTGTCAATTCAGCCAATTACAATGAACAAATTACATTCAAACAGATGCCAAAAGCAAAGACAAGATTTCATAAACTGCTTTGCAGAGGACCAACAAAGGGGCCACTTTATGTAGCATTTGAAATAAAACTGATTACTTCTTAAAAGAGATTGCAAGTAACTGAGTCAGATCCTGCCTACTTTCAGCAGGAAACATGTTTTGAACATAATGGTATCTTCGAATCAAAGTTAATCTTGTTCCACATTATGCTCCTTTAACATACCTCTGGAATAAGAAGGGTAAGTTTCTTTAGCCAGTCTTGTAAATGATCACTGTCAGCCAGACTGGATTTCACCAAGGAACAGCAGTGAGCCCAACTCACCAAGAGCCACATTGAATAATGAGTGACTGAAAGAAATTGAGATGAAAGTAAATCATGCTCTAACTGAATATGCTCTTTATGTTGAAGAGTTGCATGTTTCTAGCACATATGATGTATGATTCAGTCACATTAAAGTACAGGACTAAATGCTTTCTGCAAATAAGATACAACCTAAAGTCAGAATTTTACCAATATGCTTATCACATATTGACCTGATGACAATTAAATTACATTAAGTATTGCCAGTCTAGGGCATAGACCTTTCCTTCATCTCTACTTCCTAAGCAGTGAGCTGGTACTCAGATTGTATCATGTCTTAACATGAACACTTCCCTGGACTAACCAGTGTATCTGCTCATTTCTTAACAATTAGAAATAAGACTAGAAGTAAGCAGGTGGTTCATAGCATCTACTGAGAATTTGAGTTCATAGATGCTAACATCTGCAGAGGACAAAAACCTGGAAAAACTGAAAGCAACACAAACTTCAGAGCACATCATACCTATATTCATGCACACTTGTGCTGTACTTCTAACAATTACTATGATACAGGCTTAATCAGACAGAGATCGTTCAGCCCTTTTGTAAAAGATCTCAACAAAAGGGATAGACACAGGAGCTCAACGAAATTCTGCAACCAGAATGATTTCCACAAATCAGAATAAAGGCTTGGTGACTTATGGTATTACATATGCTGCTCTTCTGGAGATGAAGACATAGGTATAGTACGACATTTCAATTCATATAAAACAATTTCCAAAGAAGCAACCTCTCTGTATTCCCACCTGGACTGTAACAGCCCTCACACTACCAAGAAACACATTTTTGTGTCACTGTAATGGTGGAATGAATTGAACACGTTAATTGTTATCCGTGGTATCTTTTTACTACTATTAATTCATGATCAACAGCTCTTTTGCAGCACTAACCTTCATGTCTTGATCTGTGATCAGACTGAGCTTTCAATACCCTGAACAGGAAGAAGATAAAGTCAATTGAACTTTATCACAGACTGCAATAGATTATCACTTAGAAATACAAATACATACATGCAACAACAACTCTTAAATACCCAGTAAGGAAACTAAAATTGTAATCTTACGAAGGCTCTTTTTTTGCAGTATTCAAAATTAGCAACAAAATGATTAAAATCTTCAAGTCACCTTCTTAAACATTTATTGACTACAAAGTAAGTAGTCGAGAAAAATTCCCACAATCCGTTTTACCTCAAAAAGAGAAGGTATATTTATTTGCTTACATTTCTATAAATTTCGATAAAAGGTTACGGAACCAAAACCATACTAAATACTTTAAAATTTTTTCCTGCAACTCAGCTAGAGGGTAGAATTAGGCACAGTTGCAGATGTGACTGGAAATGGCTCTGAACTTCCTTAACAATCTCTTTAAAATATGGTAAAACACACTGTCCAGAACTTGGAATAGTCCAAGAAATTCTACAACAACAAATGTAGCAACTCCTGACCTTCTCCACCAACAGTCCGACTGCATGATGAAGTCTTACACAGAATTGCTTTTCTCAGGACAAAAAGCAAAAAAGGACAAAAATCTAATAGCCTGTTTCTGGAGATAAAATTCTGCCTTCCCTTCTGTACACACACTCACTATGCACTACGGACAATTTCAGCACTAGTGACCTAATGTAACATAGGATGGGAAAAATAAGTCAAAACCAGTGGACGACCAAGCAACTTACAAGTGAACTTATTCTAATTTCTCCTTCACATTGCCTTGTAATTGAGAATACAGAGAAAAAAGAAATAGTTTTGGCATGGGGATTTATGACAGCGTAGCATAGGATAGTTTGTTGCTCTCTGTCTTACACCCTCTGACTGCTCTCTTTTCTCTCACTCCTGTAAGGGTAGGTAGGATAACTCCCAGAGGAGGTGACTAAGAAAAGCAAGTCTAATGCCTAGAGACTTACATTTCTGATATGGGTGTTAAGGGGGACTATAACTCAAAGAGCTATTTATATAAAGCAGTGATGAAAATTGTGTACACTTGATTAGTTTTATTACAAAAATAAAAAGATATTGTACCTAGGTGCCAAGTTGTCATATGTATAAGCAACTGACATAAGTCGTTGAATCAAACTGGTTCCCTGGACAAGTACAAGAAACACCTTTAAAAATTGAAGTCAAAAGAAAAAAAAACAAAAACAAAAACACAGTTAATATAACAACAAGCTTTTTGATCTGTTATTAAAATTATATACACACTGTGTGAATCTAAAACAAACCCACCTGTGTAGAGGGAAGAAGAGCAAATCATAGTACCTTCATAGTTTAAACTTGTATCGTTTTTATTAAAGTGGATGTAAAATCCTGTGTTTCATTGGTTAAGTCCAGATGCTAAAATGTCATTCTATTTCTCTAAGACAGTTGAACTGAAGAGAATAATTCATCACTTACTCAATCCTTTCCATAAAAAACACAGTTTGGATTTTTAAAGTATGGACTATTTACTTGCTTTCAAAAATCTTAGGCTTGAGGATAAGGTTGGACACCTTGTCTGTCACTGTGACAAACACATTTTATTGACAATACAATCACTTTAATTATTCATCTTTAGAGAACTTGACAGACTACATGGAATTTTCAAATCAAAGTCTGAAGAAAAATATTTTAAAATATTTAGATAGCAAATCCACTGCCATCAAAAATGTTCAGCAACTGACAATTAAAAATTTTAAAATAGTTCTAAAAACTGGAAGCAGCACTTGCACACAGTCAATGTTTAAAAAAAAATAATACATTTGATTATTTTCCTGTATCACAGTAGTTTTGGCAGTTTTTGCCCAAAATACCTAATACCTGGAGAATACTGACAAATAGGAAGTTTGGCTTCAGCTCAGTGCAGATATACACTTTCTGGTAATCACAGCTGGTCTTGTGCCCAAGAGTAGTCAGTTTACAGTGAACGCATCTCTGATGGCAAAATATTACATCTGTTTGGTCTATGTTAGGAAATAAGAGTGCAGGAATCTGGTAGGAAGGTTACAGGTTTAGGTAAGTTTACTACACACTCACTCGGATATCCTTAACAGAGTAAATTATTTTAGTCTTTACTGAAGGAATATAAATTTGGTTTAGTGGGGATGGGGACAGCCTGTACAACAGGTTGTAATTTTTTTTAAAAAAAAGGAGCAATCCAATTGGAAAATAGGATCTAACTAACAGGGATAAAGTACCAGAATTCTTACTTTCCAACTCACATGCTCACCCCCCAACACCCTTTTGGTTATAGCTTTTAAAACTGCCAGGTTTAATGCAATTAAAATATGTTTTAGACAAGAATATCACATAGAAGACAGAGCAATATCAGTAATTTCTCTGCTACATTAATTTGTTATTAAAACAAAGACCTCATGCAACAAAGGAGTAATTTTTCTAAAGGTCACAAAACAGACACATGGTTATCTCTTACCTCTGTTAAACGAGGTATATGAAGGCCCTTCACATGGTCACTTGCAGTCTTCCTTGATTTGCCTGGCCAAGTCCTTTTTCTGTGACTCTCTGCTACACCAGACCAGGCAAAGACATCATGGTAAGCCAAATCCAGATCTGAAGGATCAACTGCAAACTGGCATATCAGCTTCAGCAAACAAGCAAGACAGTCTAGCTGCCACTGTGAGAAGGAAATATTTTATTTTTTCAGGGAATTATTTAATATATAGTATTAAATAATAATATAGTATTCAACTATATCACAGGGTATAAAGCATGGCGTATAAAAATATTTTCACGTTTACTCTATTTAACTATGCACAGACAATGCAAACTAGTTTAAAAACACAAATTTGTATTGTGTTTAGTAACAACTCATTTAGTAACTCTTGAGATCAATTTTCACGGCCCTCACCAGTGGCTATGACTACATACAGCATCTGTTCAGCTCCATCAGCTGAAGGTGGGTTACAAGAACAAAATTAAGGGCTATATCACAACAAGACGTGAAGGAGGTAGCTATCCAGCATCTGTACACACCTAAGTCAGTACTCTACTAACTAATCTGTTACTACTTTCAGTGTTGTACATACTTTCTGGGCAGACCAATAAAAGCAATCACACAAACTTTTATTCACATGCTGAATACAGAGAATAACTATTTTGTTCTAATATTTAATAATTTTAGAACAAATACATTTAAACAGTTTACAACTCTTGAATTTTTAATAAAAAGGGTATCTGCTATCTTTTTGTATGTCAGTAACTGTCATTTTTAGACACACATGCATACGCTTGTTCATTTACATCTTTTTATGTTCATATGACTCAGACATTGAGATATTTGAATTTTTTAATAAAAAGCCACAGAACTGAAAACAAGAGAAGAATTAAAGCTAATTTTAAAACATTTTCATCACAACATGGATTTAGCTCAAACTAGTAACAGGACAGGTGAAAAAGACATTATATGAGAATGAATAATTATAAAGTTTATTATTGAAAAGCGTCTTAATAGCCACCATACCACTTTTGTCTCAATGCTAAAACGAGGAAATAGTATCTTTTGTCCCCTCTTCTTGCTTGGTAAATAAGCTTTTTTAAAGGAGTGGGATATGCAGTAGTGCTACTAATGCAGCTGCAGTGACTGCTAAAGATGGAACTCAGTTTTGTTTCTCTAAGATGTTCTCATGACCTACAAAAATCCTGGTTCTACAAAGTAGGACTTCTGTGACTACAGCAGAAAGTAAATCGAAAAAACACATAAAAAGGATGGGTTCAAAATATAAAAAGCAGAAATGCAAAGATACTTTTTTGTGAACAAAATTAATTCTTCCAGGAATATAAAACACTCATGAAAAAGATGCTATTGCATAGACATTGGTGGTTTTAATGTAAGGATTAATTTCACTTACTACAGAAAACTAACTATAACAAAGATGAAAGCAATGCAAGTCTTTATAAATGACATCTGTGTTACTCTGGAGAAAAAGGGTGAATAAAAACCTACCACAGTCCACGATTCCTGTTCTTTAGGCTCTAAGATTCCAGAATTGAAAATTTCTAGTAATTGTTGGAGCCCTCCAGCAGCAACAAACTGTAAGTATATTATGGAACCAACATGAAAAAAGCAAACACGGAAATATCACTGGTATCAGTTAAACACCACACTAAGCGTTTCAAATAAAGAATAAAAAAAAACCTCAACAACTATTGAGCTAGATATTTTGGGAGAGGGGGGAGGAAGTAACATTTGAACACAACTAGGACAAATTTACAGGCCTGATAACATAAGAAAAACTTTTAAATGTTATACCCAAATTTAAGATCAAAACCTCTTAGATAGTATTTTAAATGAGTTTTGATTTCAGATCTTTTCTGAAAAACTGTATTAGGTACCACAGAATATGGTAAGAAAATCAAACCTTGCAACTCCATGTGTTTTTACTGTTTTCTATTTGATCTTCGCTCGAATCATCTGAGTCTGGGTAAAGATCACTATAACTTCCCTGAAAATAAACAACAACAATGAATTGTAAAAATGGTTAAAGAATTAAAATAACTCATCAATATGTATTTTGATTCAGAGAGACTCTGTGCAGGAAACTGTATTACCGTAGATTCACGTCGTATTCTCCTGTTGGGCTTTCCCAAAGCTTCAATAATTTCCAGGGCATACAAAAGTTTATGGGCACTTTTTATTCGCAGAAGATCCTTCCAGCTAAAGCCATCATTACCCTTAAAAGATAAAAAAGGCAGAAATTGATTAACACAATCATATGTACTGCAGATCTAACTGTAAGCTAAGGTACACGCAATTTTAGAAGCAGAGGAAGCCAAATGTTATACTCTAAACTGTTAACTCCCACTGAAATTTTGATGCTGTGAAGAATCATAATATTTAAAAATTGTTTAATTGTAAATTCTACAACTTCAAAAGAGGAAAAATGTTAATTTATAGGGCAAGAAAACAAGTAGGCAACTATGAATGTTTTGAACTCACAGAAGAGAGTACAAAAGGATTACTGTCATAATACTAAAATGAGTCTGCTGATGAAAAAATTGCTGTTTCAATTCAAGCCAAAATATTGTGACTGAGTAGTGACTAAAAAAAGGTAATAAAAAACAAACTTTGGGAACTGAGCTGACATTTCTGTTTAGTTTAATTTCATAAAAATTACTCAGTTTATTAGCTTTACCTGTGTTTCAGCATATTTAACACTAACATTCCTGTTTGGGGAAAATTCAGCTAAAACATTAGACACTAAAACATTCAAATATAACAAACATAAAACAAGTACTCTTTGTTCACCTGCTCATCTGAAATATTCTGGAATGCCTGCAACATATTAGGGCACGTGGGCAGAAGCATTAACAGTTCCCAGACACGTCTGGATAAGTTTTCTGCGTGGAGATGAAGTTCTTCACACGTTGCACTCTGACAAATCAGAGAACAACCACTCTTATTGTGAACTTTGTTGTGAAAAGAAGATTTCAAAGTTAAACAAAAGTATTTATTCTTAACTAAGAAGTGGTATTTCCCATCTGATGTAAATCTACAAATAGGACATAATAGTTGAAGTCCCACTGAACCCACATGAAATTGTTACATTATCTTTACAGTTCATCACATATTTTGAAACATTTGAGTGTAATTTACAATTTATAACCAACTGCTTCAAATATACTAGTAATTATTTAATTTCCCACAAGCTAATAATGCCGTAAGACATAAAGCTTGATTTTTTGCAATAAAACCTTTAAGAACCTTTCTTCAAGCCAATTTCCATTATTAGTCACTATTTAATCAATGTTCTTTCTTAAGAATTACTCCTTTATAGCTTCTACAATATTTAGAACATTTGAAAAACTGTAACAATGTTAAGAAATCAGAAAAGTCATTGTAACGATTATATTGTAAGTTAAATATGAATATACAGACATATCTATACTTACATCAATTGGACAGAGTACACAAGAAACAGACTAGACTTAAACATAAGTATTCTAATATTAATCTATACTACCTCACTATCTTCCATAGCTACTTCTCCAGAAGGAGGCTTAAAAGAGGCAAGCATCTCTAACAAATCAAAAAGAGTAGTGAGATGAGGTTCTTGCAGGAGTAAAAGCATTGGAATGTTGTCCTTCTGAGGAGGAGGTAGGCATGATGCTGGAAGCTGAACACCTTCACCTTTACGTTCTCTCCTTGGTGCACCCAGAGATACAAAGACCATCTAGAAACAAAGAAATAACAAAGAGAAGAGAGAATTCTTAAAATATTCTTCAGTACAAGGGTGGTGAGACTCTGGAATAGGTTGCTCAGAGGAGTTGTGGATGCCCCCTCCCTGGAGGTGTTCAAGGCCAGGTTGGATGAGGCCTTGAGCAACCAAGTCTAGTTGACAGGCACCTCTGCCCATGGCAGAGTCCCTTCCAGCCGAAGCCATTCTATGGTTCTATGTCTATGACAAACCGTGGACTGTTTTCAACAGGATCATAATGAAGAACTTTAAGATTTAACAAAGATGTCAATGTATCTTTACTGAGCAGTATTGTGAGCGACTGCTATAATTAAAGCTTGGGTTTGCTTTCCCTTAAGGATTTATGCTGCAATTGCATAACCTGTTTGTTCTTTGAGTACAGTCATGTTTCCTTGTCCTTGATCCCTTCCCTTGCCATTCGGGCTGGGGAGATGCTAGTACTAGTCTAACTTCTCAATACATTAACAAAATGGCACAAAAACACATCTGGTAAGACAACTTGAATTAGGCTTTAAAAATTACTAAAGGCTGACAGCAGCAAGGACTGACAGCATTGGTTTGAACTTACAGAAGGCACATGCTGGATAGTCTGAAGCACCTAGTTTCAGAAAACCACAGGAAACAAACCTTCTACCACCACTACATGTAACAGCTGCACAAGACAAATGCAACATCAACCCATCATTTTCAGTTACTGCTATTTATACAATGGTAATACCTGCATATCCTTAAAACCCAATTCATGAAGTGTTTTTTCATCATAATCAGTTGTCAGTTCATGCCCAGATGAAATCATTCTCACAGGTCCCATGAGGCCACCTAGGATAAAACATACTTCAGTAAATTTCATTCTCTCCCTTATGAAAGTGCTAAGATGTTTTTTTACAGCACACCCTTCGGCTGCACTTATGATGAGTCAAAAACTTAACCAGTTTTCATAAGGAAACTGCATTATTATGTTTAAGTAAATTTACTTGCATGTAGTCAGAAAATTTCTGGGATGTTCTTGGGAAAAACTGAATAGACAGCAACCCTCCAAGGACATCTGTCAGTTAACAATAAAACCATTAAGTTTTTATACAGAGTTGGGAATAATCCTACATATCTACCATTGTTCCAAATCTCTTCAGCTGGCTGCTTTGAAATATATCAAGGTAGTCAGGCAAAATAATGTCAAACAGGTAAAGATGGGCAGACACATTACCCACAATAATAATACAGAAATCTACCATCCTCTGCACTTCAAAGTAGTAACAAAGTTTGAGAAAAAGAACAGAGTAAGCAATCTGAGAAGCAAATGCAATCTCACATTTCTCTGAGCAGATTTCAAATGATTAAGAGATGTTACGAAAGATATTTGAGCCTCAAAATAATTGTGTAGTAAATGCCTGGTAAACGGAAAAATATAAATTAAGTTTATTGTACTGAAAGACAGTTAAAAGAAACATTTAATGTGAACTGCATCTACTATTTACAGATACATTCTCAAAGGTTTGGGTAGTGAACATTCTTGGATATTTCCTTGACAGAAGCACGATGATAAAAACATCATAAAAGTATTTGTAACTTAGAAACACTTTAACTTTAGCCTGTCTCAAGATCTGCAGCTTTGCTTTTCATGATAATAGTTGCCTCACTTCTGTAACAATCTGTTTAATAATAAGCCAACAGGTGTCATACGAGACCTGTATCACCTCAGACGTATCAGTTGTTCATGAAACTCAGGAGCAGGACATTGCAAAAAGATGCTGGAAGTGAACTGGCCAGGTATGCAGTGGTGAAAGGGCAGGCTAACAGCACTGCCAGAGGAGGTCAACAGCATAAAAACATGCCAGTCGCAATGAACAATAGATGAAATAAAAAGAAGTTTAAAAAACATGCAAGTCTAGAATTCCAAGAGTGAGAAGCTGATATAAAAATTCTGTTATCTCCTATCTAATGAAATTGAAAGTTCACCAGAAAAAGCAACTAAAAACTGATTAAGGACAATGAGATTTAGCTTTATCAGGAAAAGGCAAGAGAAAAACTTGCGCTTTGACATCATGAGCCATTAATTTTCACTTGGAATTTGACAAACTCTACTCAAGTTTCTACCTCAGCTGATGAAATATTCATAATTTCAGTCAATTAACTAATACAAGTACATTAAAATAGACATAGTGAAAGGTCACTAAGAGGAGTGCACTTGCACCTTGCAGCACACATCTCCTGTGATGCAGAATTATCCAAGGTTTTTAAGCGTGAACAGTCATTACACTGAACCATAATTCACATAGAAAGTCCTTTTGTTATACAAAACAGTCCACAAAGTATGGATGAGTAAACCCACAGGTTTTAACTGCAAGTCTCAGTTTCATTCCTAGCTTCTCAAAATCAGCAGTTGAAAAGCAAAACTCATGTGACTAGATGATTCCAAAAGCACAGTGGCACACAGAGAACAATGCAGACAGACTTCTTCAGGGGTTTGGTTAGTAAGAGATTCAGCCTTTTACAGTATTCTATGTGTCTATAAGGCAACACATAAATCAACCAGAAGACAGAACACTTCAGAGTCATTAATACAGCTTAAACCTAGCAAAAGACACTGGGCTTTATGAATTGATAGATTAAAAATTAAATGGTTCTCCAGTTTCCCATAGTTATGGTATGTTAATATTTAGTGTAATAAGCACATGAAAAATAATGCAACATCCACAAGAAGTGCACAAAATTACAGGTAGTCGCACAGGTATTCTACAAAACAAAACTCACTGTACATATATAACATGACCGAACTGAATCAGCTGTATCACTGCAATTCTGAATTCTCTAAATCAAGCATTTCTAAAATCCCAGCTAAAACAATGATAAAAATTTCTGCTATGTGGCTATACTTGATGGAAAACAACATAAGGACTTTACCAAAAGGCTTCTGATGAGTGAATGGAAAAGGACTTTATGAAGAAGATAAATACGCTGTCTAGAATTCAGTCTGCTTTATTGAGAGCATGTGTCATTAAAAGAAAGTAAGATGCACATTTACACTTTTACTAATGGTATGCTGTGCTGGAAAATTATGTTCATGGACAAAATTTGTTCAGATAATATGCATTACATACTAACTTTTGTTCATAGCAAGAAAGAAACAATGGCACTGAGGAGAAGATAATTCAGAACAGCAACAACCAATGAGAATGCTACAATATATAGCATCAGCAGGATATAGAAAACATCCCTTTCCTGAAAGATGAAGTAGAATTTTTCATTCATTCAAAAGCATGTAACAGAAAGGTAACAGCAACAGGATGAATATTCATCATACCATAAGCAGGCATATACCATCTGAGGAGCAATGTGATATTCCCAATTAAGAGTGTCAAAATACAATGAATGATGATTTTTGATACAGAATCAGCAAAACTAAAAAGCAGCTGCAGGAGTAAGGAAAATCTTATACCTGACTGGAATACATATATATGGAGTAAGAATTATGAATTTATGACTTGAAATTCTAACGGAATCCTCGAGTTACAAAAAAACCCCATTAATTTACTGAAATAATCATAAAGGAAGTGTGGGGAAAAGTCTGTTGGGACCTAGCACTTGGCTAGATCTAAGGACTTTTGTTAGATTTACATTTTCTTCATAATTTCAAATAAATGGTAGTGCTCAAGTAACAATGCTTTTAATTGAAGGTGATGCTAACTATAGCTACAGCTAGAATAAACAGACAAAACTTGTTCAGATAATATGCATTACGTACTTACTCTTGCTCATAACAAGAAAGCAAGTAAGCAAAATACTGAGAGAGGTGTTTTAAAATAAATGTTAATGCTTGTTTATTTAGCGTATGTAAGGGAGAATAAAATTATTTTCAAAGCTGTAAATGGATGAAATCTCATAGGGTGAAATACAGTTTTAAGCAGTACAGCTTACCAGGGAAATCCCCTTTACGGCTGCTTTGACCAAACTCCTGAAGCTGTGCTTGTTGATTTATCTGCTCCTTCTGCAAATTTTCGTACCAATGCGTGACTTCAGCCCGTAGATCAGCCACCTGATCACTAGGATACATTTCTATAGTCATCTGAAATAAAACACGTTTTATTTTTCCAAGTGTACAGTGGACTGACTGAAACCTAACCATGTAGGACATACTTGTAAAAGAGTTTTTAACTTACCTTGTCAGGAAGACCAGCTGGCTGACATACAATTCGTAGTGGTAGTGACTGTTTGTCACTCAGGGCTTTCAAGTGACTGCTGATACCAGTGCCTTCGATCTGCCACTGTCTCAGATGATATGCAAACCTTAAGCAGCAGGTAAAAATATCAAAAAAGCATTTTTGTCAAAATGTATTTAACACAAACATTTAATAAACAATGAGTGGAAAGACAAAGCTTGTACTCTGCTCAAATTAAGAGGAATTTTTTCATATTATCACTATTTTTTTCCGTACATCTTTATATAAGGATAAGAGGTAACTCCTGTAACTGTTTAAGCCTTATGTATTACCTTTTGAAATTATCCACTACTGTCTGTCCTTCCTTTACACAAAGAAAAACACATTAGCTATTACTTGAATTAATAACTCATAATCATTAATCATTATAAGTGGAATGGGAATAAATTCGGAAATCAAGTACATCAATTGAGGTATTCACCTTCTCCTAAAAGCCTCCAGATGTGTCTTCAGCATTAAGAGTCCTCTTTCAATAATGGTTAGACTTGAATGAGAGTCTTGCTCGAGGTTACTAGAAGCTATCATCAGACTCTCCATACACTTGCTAATAAACTCCTGTTCTTTTTCAAGACCAGTTTTACCTGTAACAACAGTTAAAGTAAACCATGTAAGCACAACAGTATTTTAATACTAAGAATAAAAAGAACACGACACTAGATATCCCTCAAACGTTTTAAACAGAAAACAAAAATGAAAATTCATACCATTGATATAATATGAGTTGATATACTGGATAGCTGCTCGACTTACATCACCAGACTGTGCTCTTAAAGCAATACCCCAGAACTGGTCCATGCCACACAACTGTTTTGACAAATGGAAAAGAAACACAGAAAGAAAACATTGTCTCATCATTTTACTAAGAATGATAATTTTCAGACCTGAGAGAATTCATTTGCCTCCTGACGAAATTACTAAAGGTATTTGGTTTTCCTCTGCTTGGGTTCTCACCACTGCACACATGAATTGGCATAAAGTTCTAACCTTCACAGAAGTATTTTCATATTTTGAAGCATGAGGAGAACTGGTTAAAATTCAAGTGAGTGAATTTTCCTTTTTGACTAACAGGAACATTTTTAAATGAAGTCTTAAAACCACAACTCTTAGCGATATTCATGTCAACAATAGAAATTTTAATTAAAAACTGCCTCAAATCAGTTCACAGAAAAATATCCTACATATTCTTTTATTTTTACAACAATTTCTAGTCAGAATAAAATATGCTTAATGGAATGCCATATGATTCTTCAAATTTCTAGAAGTAAATGTTACAAACCCACTAAACAAAACAGTGAATATAGTTCAGTTATGCTAAGAACATGACAAACTGCACAAATATGCAGGCACCAGACATCACTTTGTGTTTTCCTATCTCTATCTCTAGATACAAAAGCCACACACGCACAAAGTCATGAGGAAAGGGTCAGGATCACAGTCCTCTTTTACTGTCATTTCACTGCCTTGTATTTGAAACTTCTGAGTCCTGAGCTTCCTGGGCTCTCTTCAAAGCAGAAATCTTTATATACTGCCATCACTATGGGCTGTAGCATTACTACCTTGAGCCAGTAAATATTCCAGTCATTAAGTCCTAAAGAAATATGTTGTTGCAGATAAGTAATTTAACTTTCCCCTTTGCTCAGAAAAAAGAAAAAGGTGAGCACAGAATCTAGGCTTACCTCAGAGTTTGAACCACCATCGTATGCACTAGTAGCCAATCGAGCCAAATTACACAAATGCTGAAAGAGGTTTAGGCCAGTCATACTAATAGTTTCAGGTTTTAGTTGTGGCATCTAAATAAAATAAATGCATTTTAGTATGGAAAAAAATTCCAAACAGTGGTAGAATGAATAGCAATTACAAGGTATTTATTTCATTAGAACGGATAAATGTCATTGTTACTACAAATCACACCTGAAAGCAGATCAATTAAAATGTATTATTGCAAAAGACCTTAGACTCTGAATTTTTCATGCAATTAAAAAAAAAAAAAAAAAAAAAAAATCAACTACAGTTGGCTTAAACCTTTTTCTCTAATGCTGATTTGGACTGCTAACAGTGCAGACAGAATAAAAAGTATTATTGTTACATTAGCTGCTTATAAACAGCTTGACAATTTGTTAGCATATATGAAGTGTCCATTCAAAAATTCAGACAATTACAAAACTAGAAGAAAAACTGTGCAGTTTCAAAAAAAACCAAACAAACCACCCTTTACTAATTATTGCACAATGCATCCTTTTTGTCATGTCATCTGGTGAAGTGGATTGGACCCCTTGCAAAAAGTTCAACTGATGCATGTTCCTATTTTTAGTGCATGGATAATATTTATATACCACTCTCAAAAAGAAGAAAAGTTAATTAACTCTCCACATACCTTTTCTAAAAAAAGATGCTTGTAAGTCTCCATACCCATAGCATGCTGATCTTTGCTTCGAACTTGATTTAAAAACCAATGTAGTGCATCATCATAACATTCTGAATCTTCTACTAAGCAGTGCCACAGTATGTCCACTTGTTCTAAACTCAACCCTAAAATTAGGGAAGTCTTTTTAATTACTCTTCTTTAACACTGAATATATATACTGATATTCTATAAAACCCACGAATACATACGGAAAAATCAGTACAATTTTTCTTAAGTGAAGAAGTTTTCAAAAACAGCAGAAGAAAAATTCATTACCGTCCCACCAGGAATCACAGCCTTTTCCTCTCTTAGAGCTGGCAATCATTAACAGTTGTTGGTCATTAGTGCTGGCAGTTTCTACTATACCAATGAGTAGGATTGGCATGGTATCTTGTATCAAAAGGCAGCTTTTTTCTCAATTCATAATAATTTGGCACAATCTAGCTTTGAGTCTAGCTTTGAGCTGGGTACTGAGACTGGCTGAAAATAGCACCTCTGTAACTACTTCATTGTTAATTATTTCAAGAAAAGTGTAGGTTTGTTTTCTTTGCACTTGTCATCCCAACAAATTTCTTTAAGAAGAATTGTGGCTGTCCTAACAGCAAATGCATTGTTTTAATTTTTTTTTTCTCTTGGCTACAGATATTCTCATTTCTTTTTGTACTTTAGTGACCACAGGGTCAAGCCAAGCACTGTATGCCAAATCTGAATAATTACAATGAGATTACCCAAACGACTCCTCCCTTCAGTCGTTTTAATAATTACTTCAATACAATCAACTGAAGGTCTGTACAGAGCTGACGGTGAGACAGCTCTGAAGGCTATTAGTTTACAAGGGCTTAAGAAGAGAGCAGACAAAACAATTTATGGAAAGCACCAAAACCCAGTTACTAAACACACAGAAAATAATGTTTCACTTTGAATTCCAGCAGCTACATCAAAGTATTTACATTTTTATCATTTAGAGTGAAAAGATTTCAGCATCTGCACAGATCAGCTACTACACAGTAAACCAATTTTTGACAATATTAAAGTGTAACGAACTACTCTTTTTTGGTATCACAACTCTACAGTGCACTCCATAAAAGATCTCTAGTAACATTATGGACATGAACCTAACTCCACAAATATCAAATCTATTACCCTCATTTCTATAATTACAACAATTCTAATATTTAAAAAAACTGAAGCACAGAGAACAAACATTTGCTATCACAGAACTGCAACAGAATCAAAATTCCAATGCTGGCTCTGTGCTTTCATTAAAAAAATCTTCCTTCTTTTGAAACAGTGCCAGACTTTAAAACTGTATCTGTTTAAAATACCATGTTTATTAAGGTAACATTGATTATTAAGAATGATGTGAGTCTTACTGTGAGGTGCCTCTCTGATAAAGTACCTCAAATACTTACTGAAATGGTCTGGTGATCCTAGAGTTGAAAATACGCATGTCAGGAATTGAAGACGAACCTGAACTTCTGCACTGTGGCTGTATCTAAATTTGCATAAAACCAGAGGTTTATTTAATTGTTTACTGGCATAACTTCTTTTCCCCACTCATACATGTCTCTCAAAAGAACAAATAATTTTTTCTTCTAAATTTAGTTCTAAATTTCTCATTCAGTATAGAGTCTATAGACCACTTGTGCAACATTACAGAACCACAGCAAACTAGTGGAAGGACATGCTAGTTGTTACTAGATGAGGTACTCTGTTGTTTTTTGGGGTAAGTGAGATGAGATTATGGGAGTTTTGGCATACAGTCCAAATCAAGTGCACCTTTTTGTCATTAGTGCCTCGCGGAATCTGACCTTCATATTTTCCCTAGCTTGTGAAAGGATGATATTCCTACTCTGAATTTCCAATCTCAGATGGTATGTACTCTTTATAAAAAATATTTTCATAACTTATATAAAAACATTAAATCTATGAAGTAGAAGCTTATTGGTCAAACAAGCAGAACAACAGACTCTTTTGCCTGAGTTTAAAACAATTCATACCACTTTCAAACAGCTTTTTAAGTCCTTCCTTACTAGAGCAATGCCCAATGTAAACCAGTATGGTAAAGTAGAAATTTCACTCATTAATAGCACCATTTTTCAGTTGTGGATGCCCGTATTTCCACACTGACTTTGAGAACTGTCAAAACATGAACAGTGTATTACTCCAGGATTAGGAAAGCTAGAAATTGTGCCATTTGTGCATATATACCTAATCTTAATCATCTAGATTGGAGAGTGTGGATCAATGTGTTAAATGGAAAAAAACTACTACAAAGGCTAACAATAATAGATTTTAAAAGTGAAACATTTAAATAGTTTATGAAACCATCTGAAATTGATTTGAATATATAAAATACTTGTGCTTTATTTGTAAACAAACATACAATGCAATGGCTAACAAAAGTGACACGTGAGTTGTGTGACAAGTTATTTTACATGTTAGTGTTTTTACAGACCATTATCTCCCCAAGTATTTAATGTCTCCATTAGAAGTATTTACTTACAAGAACACATTGGAAGCACCAGAAAAGCAGGAAAGAAATGTTTAAAACTCATAAAATAAACATGCAGAGCTGGTTGTGTACTTACAACGCATGTTTATGTCGTCCTTCCCTGACTGCCTGGATGTAGTGTACCAAATTATCAAAGAAAAGTTTCATCATATTAAGTTCCTTTTCTGCCCACCTGTGTCAATTTAAAGGGCAGAAATATTAAGGTTTGCTTAAAAACCATCAGAAAAGCTACAGAAATTATAAAGTCATTATAGAAAAACTGCATATGCAAAACTTCAAAGTAAACATTCCATTTCCCATCAACCATGAATTCAGGAGTGTTTTTCCAGTAGCACTCTCCTCTTCTCCATCATCATTTTCAGGCACAGGACCAATGGAGAATACTCATTTTTGAGACTATGAAAACTGTTCCTAAAGGTCCTAATTCAGAAAAGGTCTAAGCCGAAACTCAGAACTGGACATATATTTAAATGTCACGGCAAAAAGGCCAAGAAAAATTGCTGATAATCAGTGCAGTCTTTCTCAGAAGTTTCAGTAGTACATTCTCTACAGTTAGACCAGCTAGTTAATACAGTTTGTGCTGGTAAGAAAAGCCATATGACCTATCTTCATATTTCAAAGGTTTTCTTACAAATTAAATGTTTTATTACTGAGAAGCATTTGATATATAATCAAATTATTACAACTACTTGATGTCTAGCACTCTCTACAAGTTCTTTAGAATTTAAAAGGAGATTAAAAAACCCACAACTTAGTCTTCACCTTAGATGGAAGAGTAGTGCATATTATGAAGAAATCTTAGCCTGACTGGTAAGTTCATACATCTAGGACATACACAGACAAAGGATAACCTTAGGTCATTTATTTGGACCACTCTGAAGAAGCAAGCTTTGTAGCAGATCACTAAATGTCATCACTTCTGCTAGTCTCTTGCAGACAAGGGGCTACTTACATTGTTATCCAATGTGTATCATAACTGCTCCCAAATTGTTGAAACGTACCAAACAGTTTTGGAAGAAGACGAAGTGAAACTACTACTGATCTAAAGGAGAAAGAAAGAAATGATGACGATATATGATTGTTACAAGATTAAAATAATTACTTTTAAAAGTACTTTGAGAAGCTTTGGTTCAGCAAGCAAATATGGTAGCAAAGCATTGGAATCACCTATGTTAAGTTCACCATTATGTCAGACAGTTCTCTGAATGTGAACTACAATACCTCAAATTGTTTACATGTAATACCTTAGACACACAACTCTTGGACAAGTATGAAAATAAACTAGTATATATATGAAAAGATGATTTTTTTTTCTCAGCTTCCTAATACTTATCTTTTGAAATTTCAGCAAAATAAGTGGTTTTTTCCTCAAAAAAAATCACATAGAAATGTATCTGCCTCAAAGGAGGCGTGTACTGCAAGACAACCTTTTAGGGAAACTCAGCAAGTGCATAAACTGCATGTAACTGAACTTTCAGCTCAGTGGTAAGTATATTCATATTTCTTCTGTAATTAAGATCTCAGTATACTTGTAACTCATCTCACAAATACAGTTCTCAGCAAAAAGGTGATGCCCAGCAGTAGATTTGTTTTATCACCAAAATAAATTCCCCTTTTTTCTAGTCTTCACACTGCACAGTGTCATAGCTGCAGCTTACATTAAAACAAGTTATCTAACGTCAAGTTATTGTGCCTATCTGCAGCTATTTCTTCACAGAAATTAGACCCCACAATAGACTTGGTGGAAAAGAATTTGTCTGCTCGCCAGATACTTGCATGTAAAAATCTAAATTTTCAACTCACAAAGCTTATGCTAAGGTACCTGACCTTGTGCTCAACTGGCTAAGAACTGGACCCAAATTTATCAGACGGTAGGAAGGCAGTAACCTCTAGCTTAAGGGAGAACAGACAAATGCAGCAAGATGAGAGAAATTAAGAACACTGACAGAATAGAAAAGTGGAACATCAGATACATGCGTAACGCCTTGAGAACTATTTTTATCCATTTTGTTCTGGTTTAACTTGTCTTCCTGTAAAATTAAATAACTGTTACAGTCAACTTGGATTTCCTATATGTTGCAAAAACAGATAAAGGTAGAAACAGATAATTTAAGTTACCTGTTGTTTGCTAAATTTTCTAAGCAGCCTTCAATAAATCTCATTCGAATCTGTCTGTCAGTGAACCAGCATACTAAAGAACAGAGCAGCTTCTCTGCTTCATTTATTAACCCTTCAGAGAGATGAATCTACAGCAAGTAGAAAGAGAGGTCACTGAATAGTATGTATTTATTTTCTTTTTTTAAAAAAATTATTTTCTGGTATTCAACTTACTGCATCTTCATCCTGGACCAGATCCCACAAAAGGGTATTTCCTTTCTTACAAACATTATCCAAATTAATGTCCGTCACCGCATTGCTATTATATTGATGTTTATGAACTGCTGGTCCTGAACAAAATATAAAGACCATTATTGAATAAATAGAAGGAGCTATCTCATCTGGACATTATTCCCTCACTCCGTGAACAAAAACATGCTTTGCTTGTCATTTCAGCTATTTTAAAGTGTGCACAACATCATTGTAACTGCAGCCCTTTCCTAAAGAGGGTTTTCTTAAAAGACAAAACATTATGACCATACAAGAAGTCAACAGGACAGTTAAGTCAATATTTATACTGGGTTTGGTAATGGCAAGGTGCAATAAAAGCACTACTGATGTAAGTGCAATTGCTTTTTAATGTAATTAGATTTAATTTGCAGTGCAATTAAAATATTTCTTATGTCCTTCTGTAATGCTGTGATTTAAAGGGAAGTATCTTTATAACTACCATGGTTGGAAAGCAAGAAAGAAGCGCATTTCAACAAATTCCCCTCATACTGCATGATCTCCTATATCTAACTATAAAACCAGGAAAAACAAATGATAATTTTATATATGACAGAGTATCAAAGTGCACAATTTCAGAAACTGATCTATGTTTCATAAACACTGAGAGAAATCTTCCTCCTTCTATACGGCCATAGCTGGCATCATTCATCTATCTACTATTTGATACCATTTCATGCCACAGCACAGTCAAGCAAAAAATTTAGATTACATGCAGAACACTAATTATTCACACGTGCAAAACTAGGGGTGTCAAAATAATTTGCACTGACAGCCTCATGCTCAAACACTAATTTGGATCTTCAGTAAGATGTGTAGTATCTATGGAAAATACTGAAAAAATATGCTGATTTACAGCATGTTTTAATGACAAAGTTTTAGTAGTTTATTCAACTCTCTACAGTAAGAAAAAATCCTTACAAATTTTCAATGTTAGGCTGAAATTATAATTCAGCTCCACACAATAAGAAGTACTGAGTGTAGAGAAGAAACTTCTTACTCAACTATGCTTCAGGCATAGATAGAAATTATACTGGGTTTACTGTCTGCTGCAAAACACCAACTTGGTTCTGCCAGACTAGTGAAGAAAAATGTCAAAGTTTCACCAACCATGCCCTCCATTATATTTAAAAGGAAGATAAAATAGAAAATAAAGCTACCACAACAGCATACGGAGAGATGATATAACTCTTGAGAATTGTTTTAGTAGTATCTTAAATTGCACCCTGAAGTAAACTAGAAGATTTGGTAGTGTAAGATGAAATAGCATTAAATGGCCTTTAAGGCAGCTCCCTAAGATACCCTACGATATTTTAACTCATTTTTCCAAAATTATCCTCTGTGCCGCCCATTATAGTTAAGTCAGTTAAGATGACAAATGTACGAAATCACAATAAGATACATCCATCAGGAGAAATATTGCATAAGGTTTGAAAGAGAAAAGAAAAAAACTATCTTGCATTTCAGTAGCATCTTCCTTTTTACTTTAATAATTGATCAGAAAAAAAAAATTTCTAGGCTCTTTATTGCTGGTATTTGTTTTAACTTCCATTAAAAGATCCAGTAGAAGCGTGTGTATGGGAATTTAAAAGGTAAACACAGTTGCATCTAATGTAATACAAAAATTACTCTCCTGGAGAAACAGTAAAATCTCAGTAAGTCATGGTAGTTTCTTTGGGCAAATATGAATGTATGGTTAAAATAAATTTATTATTTTAATTACTGGAGACTAAGTCAAAATTATATAAAACAGTTAGAAGTAGTACGTTTTTCTGGTTTCTTTTTATCAGTCTTACCTTGACTAAGATGTTCATGATAGATAGAGGCAAGGTTAGGAAGGTGCTGCTGAAGATGAGATGTTAGCTCAGCATGTGAATTAATCTGTACAAGCTCTTCTTCACAGCCAGACTCTTCCCCATCGAAATCAGCCATGTTTTTCTCTGATTTTGCACTGACTTGGGAACTACTGCAGCTGACATCATCTGCACTTAGCATATCATCAACCATATGCCTATAAGAGAATGTTAGAATGAACAGTATCAAAGGGAAAGCTGTTTATAGCAGATTACAAGCGAGCAAACATCTCCCTGAAGATAGAGTCAGAATGACTCATCTGTCTGAACAGCAGACCTTTGTATGAATTTGAGAAACTGTAACACAAATTGAAGGCCTCACTATTGTGATGATTGTATCAATTTCCATTAATGTTAACTACACAGAGCATTTTCCAGAACTATTTTAACATTTTGTTAAACATGCACTTATGAAGTACAAAAACTTCACAAAACGCTTGTGTTAACAAAACAGATCACTGTAACTATCTGTAGTAACTATCATTTCTATTAGACAAAAGTATCCTGAACAATAGCGAAATGTCCATTCAAATTTCTGCCCCAAGTGAGTGTTTTGCTACCACTTTTAATTCTGTTATAGAAGGAATCAGAAGAAACATCAAGCTACCTACCCGTCATGGTGATGGTGGTGGTGGTGATGGTGGTGGTGATGCTGTGGCCCAATGAACTGTCGACAGTTAAACAATTCATTTCCAATAGATTCCCCAAGGAAGTCCCCTGTGTGAGTTATACAAGAATCTTGAGACCCTTGTGAGATGTGAGCTGTGCTCATTTCCCCTGTCATATCATGCTCTGCATCCTCAGCATGAGAACAAGCATCCAGCATTCTAATTCGATTATCCACTGGTGTCACAGAGTCAGTGTTAAAAACATGGTCCTTTCCTGCCCCATTATTTGCACCACTCCTCTCCACTGCCCCTTGTGAATCTCCCAGACAAATGCCTGTTTGTGATTCTAGTTTCCTGTTTCGTAGATCTGTGCTCCTACTGCTTTTCTGAGGATTGTGACTCCTATCTTCTTCCTCTTCATCCTCCTCCTCTTTGAGAGCTTCAATATCTGCAATGTCTTCAGACTGCACCTCACTGCCAGGGCTTCCAGCAGACTGGCTTGCGTGACTGGAGTTGGCCTCATTACTGGATCCATCACTGTGGCCACTGCTGCTACCAGGACCACTACTGCCATCCTCACCACTGTTGGCTGTCTCATCAGAGCTTCCTTGCATGGATTCCTGAAATTGTTGTTTGTTTTTTTTTTAAGATTGGTGGACAAATAAAACACCACTGAAAGCACATAATCAACATCATCATCATCATCATCATTCAAACACTACTTTTCATTAACGAAGAAATATGCCAAATCTACAGATCTTCATTTTTTCCTCAACTGGGTTGGCAAATGACAAAATAATTTAATAATTTCACTTTTTGCATTGCCTTATTTATAATAGGGGTATGTACAGGCTTTGCTCACAGAGTATCTGTGACTCATAAACAGTATGTCCTGCAACCCCTTACTAACAGACTCATCTCATTGAAATACAATTTCGACGCAAGAATCCTTTTGTTTCAGGCGTTTTTTTCAGTGCGCTTGTTCATAGGCAAGACACAACATATTCTACGTAAGCTACAAGAATGTAAGGTATCTACTATCCTGCTGCAGGTAAGTAGATGTGATATCAGGTTTTGAAATTAATACAGAAAAACAATTATTTCTACAGCTAATAATAGATAAATCAGCAATAAAATTCACAGGCTAAGATTTACACTCTTACCTCTGTATCTGAAAGTCGCTGTTGTACATGTTTTGTTCTGTTAATAAGCTGTTCCTCCATTTCAATATCACTACCCCCACTCTGATGGGTGTCACTGTTGTCACTACTTTGAGGACTTGCTGCTGGTGACCCTAGTTCAAAACCACATTTCCTGATTATTTTCAGATATATGTTAATTGGAACGTAACAGCATTACATAAATCTGCCTCAAATTTTTACCTCAACAGCTTTATTTCTGCAAACACTGGGATGTTGGGCTATAACTCCAACATCCCAAAAGACTAGAAATTATTTTTTAGAACACAGCACTTTATAGAAAATTTGTATTCTAGTATCTCTTCTTGCCAGTAAATTTTTCTTGCAGAGCTATATGAATTTCCTAGCTTTTACAGGAAATAAAACTTTCATTTGATGTCTTGCAGAAACAATTTCAAACTTTTACTATTCAAATTCAACAGCTGCAGGAAAACATTGTGGTATCAAACATCAGATTGTGGTGTACTTCTAAAACTATACTTACAAGGTGAAGGGGCTGCTCTTCTGAGTTCCTCTTCTTCTGAAGGAAAAAAGCAGGATGAATAAATAAGTGACTAAAGATCTTTTTGTCAGCATATAGTTGTCCATGATTCATAAAAATCAGCAGTAGGGAAAGAAAGGGAAACTACAGTAAAATAGCTTGACAGCACCTTTAGTAATGACTGTGGACAAAACACAGTCAGGTAAAACAAAAACCAAAAAAAAACCCAACCAAGTAATGGCATATAGTATCAAAAACTAAGAAAAATCAGGTTAAGCTTTTGTAAGATTTTATGTACCTATGCAAATTACAGATATTCAGCAGAACAAGAATAGTTAGTGGATGACTTAAGGACCATCCTCTGAATTTAAAAAAAAAACCAACATAAAAATACATACTACTTTAGATATATGAACAGAAGTGATCTGAAATAGAAAGATTTCCAAATGTGCTTAAGAAGTTTTAATGCTTTTGTCTTTATCCGCAACCTCTGCTTGAAAAACATGCCAGCATGACACTTATTAAAAAATACTTCATGTTAAAAGTTCTGTGTGTCCCTTTTGTCCAACGCCAACATGGAGACCAAGGAAATCAAACATTTAACTATCAGATCTACTGGAAAAAACACATACCTTTCTTATTTCCCATGGGTAAATTGGTACTCAGTAAAGATGCAAAGGAGCTTTGTTTTGACAGCTGAGCCTTAGCTGCTAGGGCGTTATTCCACAGTGCTTTTATAAGCATTGATGCCAAATACAAGGTCTAGGAGCAAAACCAGACAACAGTGCCATTAAGAAGCACTAAGCCTTGTATGCAAAGATTCACTGTTAATCTTTCTATGTGCCAATTCTACAGTTCACCAAAATAAACAAATGCACAAAATCACGTATGAAACACTTTAGATGAAACACTTCAGATATAAAGTTAAAATCTTCTCTCAGTGGATACAGTTTTCAAAAATCTCAAAAGAAAAAGGCAACTGGAAAGCCAGAAAACGTTTACTTGAAGAAACATGACAACTTTAC
Source organism: Ramphastos sulfuratus (assembly GCA_013399055.1). Classification (NCBI taxonomy): domain Eukaryota; kingdom Metazoa; phylum Chordata; class Aves; order Piciformes; family Ramphastidae; genus Ramphastos; species Ramphastos sulfuratus. Next base: position 66,300 of record WBNM01020945.1, read on the forward strand.
TCAATTTCCTTTCTTATGCATTAGTATTACCTATATGTGTATTCCTTTAGAAAGACAAAGACAAAATTCTTGTTTAATATACTAACATAATTTCTTTTCATTCGCCTTGCCTTTACCTGTTCAGTGTGAGCACTTGGATGAAGAGTTGAGACTAGGTTAAGAAGATGTCTAAGTGGGACAGGGTCCAAGTTTTTGATCAAAGAAGGAAACAAGTCATGTATGTAACGACTGCAATGCTTTAGCTACAAAGTACAAACAGAGAAGGTAACAGGAACAGCAAAAAACCCTCTAAACAACAAAAAAATTAGAAGACTGATAAAATTGCAGCAATTAAACAAGATGTTTGCACAAATCCTCAGGAAGCACTTGTTCAATAATTTCAAGCTACGTCAGACTTTCATTTTTGTCTAAATTTGATTTTTCTATCGTATATCATGTCAACTTAACAGGACCTTCCTTCCAGTTCTAACAGATTTGGTGAAACGATGATCTGGAACATTATTTCGTATTTTAATTTAAATATAACTTGTAAAATATTATGTAGATGCTAAATCCTGAGGTAAACAACACTTGTCATGATTATCTTCCTAGCAGTGGTAAATACAAATAAAGACATTGTAGGCTAATATGAGACTGAGCAAAGAGACTGTGAGGATTGTGAATTCTGTGAGGATTATTTAAAATGTTTTTGGCTTTACAGTAATGTATGTCAAAAAATACAACATTGTGTTTAAGCTCACTATTTTATTTACACATTAAAGTGACATTGTTCTTAGATATCTCCTTTTAGGTTAAGTGCTGCTTTTCATAGTCATTCAAACGGTTTCATCATGTTTGTAATGATGCTGATACTAAAAAAATAATGGCTACAGAAAGCTTCTAAAAAACATTCTCAATGTTGGGTACCAAATATACACCTCAAAAGATTTTTTTTCATTCTTTATTTTATTTTGCCTTCCTGGCATATAAAATACCTTTGTGAGCAGCTTATGGGTAAAGGTCATCTTTCACAGGATTCACAATGGAATGAAATTACATGGATTCTTTGCAAAGATGCATCACACATCTTGAGATACCTGCCTTGACTCAGAGAATTTTTGGTCAAAAAGTATTTTAAAAAGTGGAAAATATATTCTTTAAGGTGGCTGTCACCTTTTAAACAATATCAGAAGTTTAAATCTTTCAAAGGACTTAATTATGACATACTTAATTCTGATTCCAAATAATACGTATTTTGAAAACACCAGTATGTCAAAATGAACATATGAACTGCAAAAGGATTATCACATTCGCGGAAATAATATATAATTAAGTTCTTAAAATAGTATAAAAGATGCAGAGCTCTAACACCAGTGTGAGTTGCTGTATGTGTATTTATGTGTTATATCAAGTAAATATCACTTTAAAAACGCAAGTAAGTAATTATTAATTACTGTGATAGAGAAAATTGTTGGAGCATATTAGAGTTAATGCTGTTATAATGGGTATTTATTACCACGCCAGCTGCATATTATAACAATGGACTACAGAGGTCTCAGAATGTGTCTACAGTAGTATTTCACTGAAACAAATTATAGAGAAATACTGAACACAGAAGCGCACACGCACTTCTCAAATTCTAAATTGTGTAAAACTATGTTCCCTACACCTATTAAAAAATATTGATTTTATTTCTCTGACCTTCATCCTGTAACCTTGAAGGGTTTATTTTTTGGGTTTTGTTTGGGTGTTTTGGTGGGGTTTTTGTTTAGGTTTTTTTTGGTTGGTTCTTTAATAATAAAGGTGGAATGAAACCACAGAAAAACAGTTTCCACAACAGGAAACCACAATGTCTACTGCATTCAAATGCCCCCCAAAAAACCCCAAACGACCTACAATAAAAAGCACGGCATTTCATGAAAAGTAGAAAACAAAAAAATCCTTCTGTAATAAAAAAGCCTATCAGTTTCCATGTTTATCAAGCAAAAAACCTCTAGGGGTTTTCTACAGATTTCAACGTCAGCATTGTTCCATAGCTGTAAACTTCACTGTTACAATTTTCACCTGATGGTTCCCACCAGGAGTAACAGAAATGGAAGCTACATTACATAGGAGCGAGGCAGTTTAGCACAACAGCAAATATTACATGTGCCCTAGAATCTTTATCCCCATTCTCAATGAAAACAGTTTTTGCTGTACAACTTCATTTTTTTCTTGTACAAAAATAGCCCAGGAGAATTCTTGCATCCAATGAAAAACCACTAGTTGTAGCAGTTATCTAACAAAATTTTAATCATCTAAACAGACAGACAAGAAAAAGTAAGAAACTCAGCTTTATGAATATAATCTGAAATCCACCTGACACATTCTGGTTTGTTTCTTTAATCACTCCTGCAATTACAAACATTCTATGTATACCTGTGCAGCAGCCCATATACAGTCTATATGTTGTGTACTCAGTCGCCCTTCAGCTGCAAGAAAATTCAGAATCACTTGGCACTGTTTGATGATCTGCAAAGTGAGAACATATTGAGGAAATATTTACTAGAACAGTAAGTTACTTGCTCCATGTTTATATTAAAAATAATATTAGACAAACCTCAATATGTAAATTTGGTCCAAAAATGTGCTCAACTACATTGTTGCTGATAAGCCAGTCTGCAAGCTCTTTTGCAATTGACCTAGAGAAAAGAGTGGAAACAGGTAAAATTATCTGCCTATGGTATATATATATATCATGGTCTTCCTTAACACAGCACATCTTTCAAATTAAGAATTACATTCCAAGACCACTGAGTTCACAAACACAGCTAAAAGTGGGAGTATAGAAATTACTTTTTAAAGAAAGCCACTTAAATAATTTTAGAGTCTTTTGAATACCAACTGATACAGCTTTAAAATCCTGTTCTACATGACCATACACACAGCACACAGATGCTTCAAAATTCTCACTTTCATCCATAATAACAAGGAACTTTACACACTGTCAATCCATATGCAAACATTCATCAAAAAATGGAATTTTACAAAATAAAAGTTGAACTTCCAGAAAAGTCTGCCCTGTCTGGAAATCAGTACATAATCTCCTTTCTATTCTTTCCTTTCAAGCAAACATTTGTTTACCCAGATTATGGCACCAGAAGCAATTAAAGGACATCACTGGATTAAAGCACACCCTGTAGTTGAAACAGCCCTAGAATAAAAGCACTGTTCCACGCAGAGGAGAGGACATGAAGGAGGGGGTGTCTTTAGAGGACTACAGGAAGACTTACTTTTACCACTACTATCTGTGTCATTTTTATGGTTACTATTAAAATTCCAGGATTGCCAATCTTTATCATCCCTGATAAGAAAGTTAAGATTCTTTTGGTAAAAAGAGATTGCCTTTGTAGATTTTCTAGAAAGGATTCACTTTTCCAGGGCATGTTGTTAATTCATCAATAGTTTTAAATTGCCTGATCCCTACGGATGAACTTATGGAACAAAGTTCCTATTACCCAACACCATTCCTATACTGTCCTTTTCTATCCTAATTCTAGGACATAAGGAATCAAATATTCTTATATTGTTCAAAAAAGACAATGTCCTCTAACATTTAAGTAATAACTGGCTTGCAAGGTACAACAATTTACCAACAATCAGTCTTAATAATAAATGATTTCAAGTATTGTAAAGTCAATTTCACAGGGTATTTGCTCAAAGAGAGATGAAAAAGATAAGCCAGATCTGTTCCACAAAATGTGGATCTACTTAACTTCCTATAGCCTCATTTCAAAACACAGCCAATACAATCCAAATAACTCAGATGCTTAGCCCAAAACAAACTTTAGAGCATGCATATTAGAGTCATACAGGGCTGGGATTTATAACAAAATCTGAACGAAGACCTTTACACATGCAATTTTGCAGATTTTATAGTTGCAGAATATATGCTACCAGTCTCCTTAAGCAACTAACACAGCTCTAAACAATGCTCTTACCCACCTGCATCCATGAAGACAAGCCCAAGTGACCGTAGTGGCATTGCCCATATAGCTCAAGAGACTATAGCTCTGTTACTTTCTATTCTGTGTCAGACAGTCAGTATTTTCATATTACATATTCAGCTTAAATCACAAGTGCCTAACCCACACTCTGAAAACTGAATGCAGCCTGCAAAGAAGTTTCTTGAACTTACAGTCTACTCACACACCCTCCTTCTTATGGCTTCAAATTGCTTCCCCTTGATGTGAGCAGAAATGCTCATGCTCCATGACCAAAATAAAAGCAGTCTCATAGTTTGGATTTTTCACACATAAAAGGCAAGAGAGAGCTGATCACAGAAGTGAACAAATACCCACTAGATGAAAGAGACATGAATTATTTTATTTCTGGTTATGAAAGAAATCACTGCATATGGTCCTCCACAAAAGGTAAAAGCCCTAACACCTCAGTCATACATTGGTGGAGGTTATTCTGTTCCACAACCACTTAATTTCTTCTTGGATCTGATTTTTCAACCTGTAGCTTTCAGAATGAATCCCAGATAAACACTACTAGATTCATTAGGCATTGCTAATATGAAAAGACATACTGCTCAGAGGCTTTTTAAAATCAAATACTTCTGCTAGTAGCACAACCCTCCATTAAACATTGTATTCAGTGTCATAACTTCCATTTTAGCTACTCCAAAGGGAAGAACAAAATCTCTTATAGAGTCCATTCCAACACATTTTATTACATGAGTATGGCAGTTCTCTATCGCTAGTCTGTGCCATTTCTTTTACTGAGAAATAATGCATTATTCTTTTGAAGGAATGTCTTCTTTAATAGATGTATTCTCAGAGGTAAAAACCTCTTTATCCTATTGGTGAGCTCAACTGTGATAAAATGACATCTCATATTTCTGAAGGTAAACATTCATTTGATATGGATTTGCTGAGGATGACCAGAAACAAGAGGATCCTTGTGAAAGGCAGAATGCAGACTTTCTGTTTCCCAGAGAGGACTGCTCCTCCCAGAAAATTTTGACTGAGGGCACAGCAGTCAGTAAATATACTGCTTTTTAAGATGATGAACTTATTACCAGCACTAAGTATTTTGTTCTCTGCTTATTAATATTTATGATAGCAAATTCGAAGATTCACCAAATAAAAACAATTTCAGTGTAAGTGAAGGATATTTGACTTATTTCCCAAACACTTTCATTACATGGCAAGTTTGTTTCACTTCTTGGTTTTCCAGCTCCTTGCTAATTCTCCTCATTTTCAAACAAATCAAACACCTTAATTCACAAGTGATTCCAGAACTTCATATAAATAAATTCTAAGCCCATGGATAAATTACTGTATGATTGTACTTTGTGCATTGTCACTCACCCCATTTTTACTTAAACAGGTATCAAAAGCCATATAGTCTTAAGAAATTTCAGATACACTCAAGTTCAAATTCTGAGCTGCCCCAAATAAGCAGGGTAGTCTTGGATAGCTTTTTATTAAGTATAACTTTCAATATTTTTCAATGTGGTTTCATTTACATTTAAAACTGTGTTGATTTTTTTTCATGTAGTCTGCATTTTTCATAATTCAAAAGTACTTTTTCATAGAGCTATTTGCAAACTATTGTATAACTTAATTAATATGACACTACTACAATTCAGGCACCTTAGCGAGAACTCAATTTTAAATCAAAATGCACTTAAATTTTCTTCTAAATTAACTCCTTCAAAAAGTTATAGAAAAAAAATTTCCTTCACACTGAAGGAAACAGTCAAAGTGAAAAACACACATTATGATCAAAGTATAGATATGCTTTTCCTTCTAATGTGAAGGTAGCAGTACAAAGGATGTTTTTACAGATTAGATACCTAAGTCATGTAGGTTTTAATAGTAAGAACCTTCATCTTGGTAGTAACCTGTATTTTTCAGAGTTAGTAACTGGGATAGCAAAAGGACCATCTAAAGAACCTGACACTTTCTACAAGTCTCTGTCACGGATGCAGAAGCAGAAGAGAACAAAAAAGCAAAGGCAGCAGTTACTTCAGTTTAACTGTCTCTAAATCTTTCTCACACTGGCAATCTACACAGCACATTGGGCTACATGATCTCCAGACTTATCAATTCCCCCTAGACTTGTAGTTTAAATTCACTGACAATTCATGCCTGTCAAAAATAACTGGTTTACTTCCAAGAAAAGTTTCCCCAGGCATTCCATGAGGTTGCAGGGAAGAGTAGAAGCTAGGAAGTTTCTGCTATAATCTGATGTTTGTGACCAGTACTATGAGAAGTGAGTACTAGAGCTGGGATTTTGTTCATTATTGTAAATAAAACTACCCAGAAGGAAGCTATGGTTTACACATTTTCCTGATAGGTCAAAGAGCACTTCTCAGTAAGAGGACTGGGTTAAAGTCCTAGAAACATTTTAATCTAAGGCTGTGGTGCAATACATGGAAGCCACATGATGACCTAGATCCAGGAACAATTCCCACAGCAAATTAACACTCCCGAAGAAAAATGTATTTATCCAACCAGTCAATTCCCAACACAATTCACCACACAGCTACAAGAAAACATCAGCTCAGTACAGGATGAAATATAACAGCAAGTCAACATCACTGAAAAAAATATAACTGAAAACCTTAAAAGAAAATATGCAGAAATGTAAAAAAGCAGCTTGCAAAGGATCAAGACTTTTACTGACAAAATCATTGAAAGAACACCTACAACATAACAACAGATGGAAAACACTGATCTCAACTCCTTAGGATCAGAAATGCAAGGAGGATACAGCAGACACCTGCCTAATACACACTCAAGCACATATTTTTGCTTATAAGCACACATTTTCTTATTTGATGCTCCAAAACTCTGACATAATCTTGAATATATTTATTAACCTCTGTGAAAACCACTAGAAAAAAAGATTATCCAGCTGAGAGAAAAAATTTGCTAGTGCTTTTTCCAGGGAAAATCTGAAAAGATCCCTGTAATACAGAGCACACAGAAGGAAGAGGGATTTACATCTGCCACAAATTCAGTTGGTAAGCTTAGACAAGAATTGAGAAAGCAAGAGCTAAGAAAACAGAGGTGAAGGGGAAAAGTAATACAAAACCTGCAATGTACTATCTCAAGAAATAAAGAAAGAGAGAAAAAAAAGAGAAGAAATAGTACAGATCTTTCTATCCAGAGGTGAAAGGAGTTTTGGACACCTAAAATTACTCTGTAGGAAGCTTTTTAAATAAGAGTAATCAAGTTTTTAAATAAAGCAGTAGGTTGTCTCAGCATCAGCCTCAATCCTGACACTCTAATGCTTGGCTGCCTGCCAAGAGAAGAACAAAACAAAATACCTCTTTACACATGTTATTTCCACAAGCTGACAGTGTACTCATTAAGGAAAAAAACACCACTTTTTCCTCTTGTGGTCTAAACAGCACATACAGAAAACCGTATCTTTCCCTCCCTGAAAGGCATGATCATTTCTTCACTAAGCAACATCAGCAAACCAGTTCTAGGAACCACTGTTCCAAGACTTGAAGACTCTTGTGTTCAGTCTCGTTATTTTTAGCATCAATAAATTTCATACTCTTCAGTACCTTAGATTGCCAAGAATTTGATTCTATCTTAAAAGCAAGGAATAGCTAAAATAAAAGTGTATCTGAGAGATATTATGAAGTTGAATCACTGAGACATTGCACATATCTAGATGATACGCATACTTCATCACCACAAACTCTCAACCCTAGAGAAGACAGCCGAGTAAACTAAATGCATAAAGGCATAAATACTTACAGCTAGAAAACAGATTTCTCTGTTTTAGCTTTCTGCTGCTTTGAAGTGCAAATTGTGAAAACCAGTATTTTTCTGAAGATGATTTAGCTTCTCCTACACCACGGAAAAAATTGTGACCATGCAAATAAAGGTAGGAAGCTACCGTTGCAAACTATTTGCTAAAGAAATCTCGATGATACTTCCAAACAAAAGGGAAGAGCAAGGCTAACCTGAAAGCTCTTTTTGAAAAAGAAGATACCTCCCGCAAACCCACCTTATCAAGATACAGAAGGAGAAATCCCAAAGGTTGACAGTTCCAAATGCATCTGGAAAAGTCAAAACACATAATGGGGATGACCAGACATAATGCAAACCATCTTCCTTTGACAAATCTGCAGAGGCTGCAAAGGTACAAATTAAATCTTAGACTTCCTTTCTGCACTAAGGAAAGAAAATAGGAAAAGCTTTCCTTTTTACTGCTTATTCAACTTCTTAAGTGCCTTCTCATCGAAAAATTTCTCATGAACAGAGTCTCTAATGAGAGGGTACCTTTGTACTGAACAAAATGTGTAGAAGCAAGACATTTCCATTTTCTGCACCAGCATTTTCTGATTATTTCCCAGCAAGAAATCAGTGACATCAAAAGATATCTGAAGATGAACAGCAATACCTGATACTGAATTGTACTGAACTTTTCAGGTAGAACTCCAGAATGACTGGAATTCAGATTAAAAAAACCCCCACATATTATAGAAGTGGAAAAGAAGGCCTTCTGTTCATGCTACATTCCTTTCAAATGACAGGCTGTTTACAGATGCCCTTGCCAAGAAAGCAATATCCCAAATGAGAATTTTACAATTTCCTCCAGGTTTAAAATAACTCTGATGTTCCTGCATAGTACGTCTGCTCTTCTGCAAGGAAATTTAAGCACCCTTCTCTTTTTCCCTGTCAAGAACTTTCCTTTCTAACTTTTGACACAGAAAATCAAACAACTTTTTATTAGGTTTAACTGGTATAGTAACTTCTTGTTAATGTTCCTTAATTAGTTACTATTAGTTAAAAACTATTTTAAAAGATCAACTAACCAGAAACACCTCAATTTCAGATTTTCAACATGAAGGAAAGAGGAGAAGGAATAGATAAAACAGATTTGGCAGTCCCAGTGTAACAGTACACCATAAACTGGCAGTACAATTTTGAAAACATCTCAGACAACCAAGCCACCTCAGACTCAACATATTATGCTCCTTTTACTGCTATGGAACTGGAGGATTTGGATAAAACCCAACAACTCTCCCAGAACACAAAATATAGAAATAATATTGATATGTAAGCATATATTACATTAGTCTTATATTAAACTAATAAATGTGTGATTACATGTGAGGATTTTTTTAAATGTAAATGAGCTTAATGACACGACATTCAGGTTTCATCAGACTATAGTACGAAATTTGAGCCATACATGATGAGAATTCTTGAGGACTTTTCTGACACTATGTATCAAAATCTACTTTGAAATAATAGCATGGATTCATGTTTATGTATTGATTTAGCGTATTGATTTAGTGAAAAAGAACAAGAGAAAGCTGATCGCAACCTGTTATTTGTTTTGTATTGTCAAGGTACTTTCTCATCTCGATAGAAGCAAAACTGCCCTAGGTTCTGATTCTTTTAAAATAATAAGCCATTACCATAAATTTCACTCCAAATACTTAAGCTGTTATTTACATGGAGTCTACAGTACTGAGGTCTTGACCTCCAATAAGCAGGTCTTAAAATAAAGCCATAATAAAGCTACCCAGACAAAAAAAAAACAGCTGCTGCTGTAACAGGTTTCTCATTAACAAGCAAAAGATGGTGGAAAGCATGTTTGTACTGAGACAAATGTGCACGTGGATACAACCCCCAAGATAAACGTGAAGAGTAGACCACATTCCGAGATGAACATAAAGAGGGTACACAAGTAAAATCCTAGATTTTACCAATTTTGCCTATTATTTCAAAAGAACATTATTTCACCTAACTAAAGATCATCTTTTGTCTAAATTCTAGACAGTTCTAAGATTAAAAGTTTAGAGTTACTACAAAAATCAATAAATTTCCTCATTGGAATACAATTCCACACATGGGTATTCCTGTTATAGGAGTTCCCTCTAGAACTGTTAAACATACCCAGATTACACAAATAAGGATTTTCAAGAAAAACAATAAATAGTATAATTTCACAGACTTGGTAGAAAACTAGTCGCAAGGCTGGGAGAGCCAGTGATGGCAAGACAAATCTCAGTCGACTAAATCAGAAGAAATTAAGAAGGTGGCAAAAATACTACTCAGATATGTATCAGCTGGTTCTTATCATACGTCACAATGGCGATAACAGCCCATTATAGGTAATTCATTATTCCAGTGTCTACATTTTTCTAAAGGTTACCTTGACTCTATCTTTTAACACAGTACAACAAATCCAGGAACATTTAGAAATATTTTTAAAGTTACTACTGAAAAACATTTTATTAAACCACTGACTGGAATATTTCTAATAAATGCCTCAGATTATCACCACTCCCCACTGTGTATAATCTATACTGACAACACAGTAGAATTTATAGCGCACTTATAAATATTCATAATAATGTTCCTACTTACGTTTCTGTGTCTGAAACTAATGACTCATTATTACACACATCATTGAAGGTATGAAGTTGGTTCTACAGTTAGAAAAAGGAAGAAAAAAATTAAAATAGTATCTAAACATTTTGTGAGGTAATCATCTTATATCTAAAAACAGCAGTAGTGGCAGCAAACAAAAGTTTCTGGTACTTTGAAAGGTTTTAAATACATTGCTTTGGTGAAAATTTAAACAGGTGGTCTAGCAGGCAAGAAGGCTCAGCGTTCCTTTGTAATCAACCTTTCTTTCCTTAGAGCAATTAAATGATGCTACCAAACTCCACCCACTCCTGAAATCAAAACCAGTTATGTAGCAGTCACTTTGAACATTGGTTTTCATGAGAAATGAAACACATACTCTGGAAATTGATGTTTTAGGATGAGTTTCCTCATTACTGCAACATTTACTACAGCAGCAAAGATTTCTTTTACCATGTTATCAGGGTTGAAACTACAATACTGGAGAAGGAAAATTATATATTTTTATATTAAATGAGGCTTTCAAAGATATCTGAACTAATAAATTAAAAAAATCCCAGACAAGGAAAAAAACCTTGTTAAAGTTTTACATCTCTTACCCAACCTTTTCCTCAGCTTTTCAGATACAGAGGTGGGTCTGTATGCAGTTCTTTGTAAGTATATGGTATTTTAAAAAATATTTAGTATTACATACTACAGTTATTTGTCACCTTGTTTTCAAAAAAATTAAAGACATAGTAATATGAATTTTTAAAATTCAAATTAAACTTATTGTGTAACTTTGACAAAGCATTTATTCTTTTCTTTCTTGATACAAGTCCGATATGTGCACTCTGTAATTCAGGTACCAGCTAATTTCCTGCAGTCCTTACATAGAGATCTTTTATGCCTAATCTTGTCAATTTTCATGGGGGAAAAAAATAACAAAATTGAAAACATACATTCAAAGTCAGCATGATTACACAATTATTAATAGACAAGTTATTCACAGATATTTGCAAATGAAACATATTTACAAGTGTAAACGGTACTTCATGAAAAAGCTGTTATGACCAGTTTGACTTGGGTCAAATAAGGAAGTTTCTGAAAACATTTTGTAAGACATGCAAGGAGTGTAAGTGTGCTGAACTGTTGCTATCATAAATTTTTAATCCATGCTAACATGTTGATCCAAATTTCCAACACAAATCCTTATTCAAAGGAATTTTGATAAAAGATGTTCTTTTTCGCTGGAATTTTCAAACAAATTTTACAATCATTTCAACAAAAGTCTTAGAGTTCTGACACAATAGTGCAAAACACATGGAATAGTATTGCATCACCTTATTCTCACTTATCTAACATTTTGTTCACTTCCTGTTTCATTACATCAGATAGAAGAAAAGACAGGATTTTTTAAACATACATGAAACATTTTAAGAAACTAAACTAAAGACATGTGTGGCCTGATACTTGATTAATGTAACACAAATGTGTTAGTTACCAAGTGTAAACTCTTCCACAAAGGAAGCTAACAACAAAAAGGTATCTCTCTAACTTGTCTTGTCTCAAGACAAGACATCACTCAAAAGCAATGAAAATTTCTACATGAGAATCCAATGCTAGAAGAATAAAAATGTGCTGTTTGACTGTTGCACTAAATTTGTTCAGGAAACCCAAAAATGTTATTAATACACAGAACAAAGCAAAAAGGGGGTGAAAAACTGAAACAGGAAGGATGGCCAAACTAGTGATGCACATTCCTTTTCATATGCTTAAGTTCATCTGGAATTGGATTGATAGTAAAACAGAGTCCTATTTGTGAGGAATGAGTAGAGATAAGATGGTATTCTGGAGCTGAACCACCTCAACAGATGACTTGTAGATGAAATCGGATGAACAAGCAACAGCAAAAATAAAGCTTCAGGTGTATCTTGGTTTACATTTTGCTGTTCATTTCTGTAGCTATTTCCAACTTCATATTCAACCAATCACACTTCCACTTTGCTAAAATTAACTTTCATGTGTCTGTCTTCAACCTTGTTTTGTAAATAAGAACTTTAGTCAGGTAATATGACAAATTATGTATACATTACTCTTCAAGTGAGAAAAGTCTGTATTTGGTGGTAAGCAAATATAATCCCTGTATGCCATGCAGCATGTATTCTGTGAGTCTTGAGAGGTTCTACGAAACTGAAAGGTTTAATTTTAGGACTGGTCATGTTAGCTGTCAGACAGGAAAAAAAATTATCTCTGCAGACAAATCAACACCTCCCCGTTAGGAGAGATTCATCTGTTCAAATTCACTGGTATTCTTGGTCAAAGAATTCTGTCTCTATGCTGAGAACAAACCTTCCATTAGAAACAATCAGGTAAACTACAGGAATTATTTAACCTAATCTGTTTTAGTTTTGATCTTGTGACTTGAAATTAGAATCTGCATCTGACTAAACTACCCATATGAAATTTCAGAAGAAACTTTTCTTTGAAATAAAGTATATAAAAAAAAATTCACATTTTAAGTTATATTGCACATAATTTCACTTAAAATTTTATTTGAATCTTCATGTCTGTTAAAAAATGAGGTGAAGAATTGCTTCAAGGCCAAATGCTCAAGTTCTGACAAACCAAAGTCCAAGAAAGAAAAACAGGTACTGTAGCTGTGAAGTCCTGAATACAAAACAGGAAGCTGAAACTGTGTTGGTTGAGAAGAACATTTCAATGAAATTACTTTGACTAATTCAAGTCATCACACACACTGATAGATAGAAACTTCAAAAAAGCAGTCATGAAGGTATGTCTGTAATAGAGAAGGTTGTGTGAAAATACTAATGAAATTGAACTACATCACATCTTTGTTTTCAAAGACAGCAGAAAACTTCAGCAGCCAACATTTCCTTCAATTGTGGTTCAGATTTCTCATTTGAATTGCATAGAGCTGGCAGTTAAAAGTTCTTCCAGACAAGGCATACAAGATTAAAACAAAATGATTCTCAGACTCAAAGGTCAAGCAAAAAAGATCAAAAGGCACTTCTTCCAAAGACATCATGATAATATCTTTAAAGAGAAAACCAAAGAAGAGAAAATTTCCTATGATTTCAATGAGTAAGAAGAACAAATTGTATCAGTGTTCCAGAGCAGTTTTGGAGACAGTTCATGTAAAGTCTCAATAACTTACTAATGATATTCCATTTTTTCAAAAGCTGAAATGAACTTGCTTTAATCTAAAATTACTGTAAGATTTTGTTTCTGGTAACACGTGTCTGTTAGTGAAATCTCATGTTTACAGTCATACTTATCAATCATAAAATTACACCATTTCGCACACCCTCAAATTAACAACATGCCTGAAAAAGTAAACTGATGCATTCTTATTTTTCGACCTCCTTTTAGTTGAGATATACAAAAAGACATACATTAGTGGTTGAACAAGGACAACTGTATAAACCCTAAGGACAGTACTTATAGAAATAAAAAAGTAATGTAATTGGAACTACACAAACAGTGGGAATACACTTTAGAATCGATGATTGTGAAGATTAATTTTTTTCCAAAATTGTGCAGAATACAAGCCAGAAAGTTATTTTTATGCCTAGTTAATGGCCATATTTTAAAATGTATCTACCAGATATTACAAAACATCTGTAACTCCATAAAGCACATGACAATAAAGACAAAGAAAAATATGTTATATTTTCACCTAAGACGACATCATTAGTTATGTCACTATTTCTTCCCAAAGTTATCTTTCTCTGTATCTTGCTTTAGCATCTCTACTGGATGAAATACATTATGTTTTCATTCATATAAACGTAAAACTGAATGCCCCATGCACTCAAGTCTGATAAATGCAGTTACACTTAGAATAACATTTGATGTAATTCTTAGATATATTTAAAAAAAAACCAAAAAACAAAAAACCCCACACCCAAACCAGAACAACTTAGTGGGTCACACATCTACATAAATTATTTACTTTTGTTTAAAACCACCAATAATCTGGCTGGATATACCTTACATCATTTATTAAAACTATTATTAATACTTTTATATGTAAGTATAGGGAGAAGCAAAATCGAACTTTAGTAAACTTGTATTTTTGATGGACAGCAATGAGAAGAGCAACTGAGTGATACTATGCAAGGAATCAGAACAGAGAAAAGTTAAGTGTGTTCATAAAATATTACAAAACTTGAGAAGAGCTATGTTCCATCTAGTATATAGTTTATAATGATTCACCACATTGTGTGTTAAGGCAAACACGACAATTTGAGCTATAAATCTTAAATATACGAGTGTCAGAAGCAGCAAAACATTGAAAATACTGAGATGAATAAAAATGGTCACTTCTGACCAGTACAACCTCTCTGGCCATAACACACATAAGAAGCAATGACAAACAAAAGATGCACAATGTATCTTGACCGGAGGAATGTGGAGCATTTCATGGGAAAAAGAAAGGTGTGGTTTTTCGGTTTTAATCTCTTTCTATCTGATGCTACATATATTAATCTTTTCAATTCAGTCGTCTGCTAATTAACACAGAAATCATCTCTTGAGAAACAAAACTATACTAAACAAACAAGAAAGGTAGGCATGTACAACACAAAGAAGCAGATAACTATAAGCGAGTCAGGACACTGTAAAGGTAAAAGTGACAAAAGCAATATAACTATGTCAAGGGACTCAATTTCACCATTACTGTCACAAAATACAAGAGATTTGTTTAGCATGCAAACTGTTCAGGAAATGTGTTACAGTTCCATAAGCAGCAGAACATAGTCATCTATTCACAATCATGTCTATAATTTCCTAATCAAAGGCATGATTCTGGTTTCACAGATTAAAAAGCCCCCAAACTAAGACTGTAACTCGTAAGACAAACAAAAAAGAACACACCCCCCCCCCTCATATTTTTCTAAATATTATTTATATTTTTAAAAAGTTCTTACTGTTATTTGACTCAGCCCAGCCAATCTCATTGTTAGAGTTGGAGACATAAAGTACTTAAATGCAAGATCAAGACTTTCTTTATCAAAACACAAGGCTGTATCCAATGGTTCTTTAACTGTGCTCCACATTAAATCTGCCATGTTCCGGGCTGCACTCTGTCGCAACTCCTGGTCTGACAGTTTACATAAATACCTAGAATAAATTACAAACAGAAGAAAAGGAAAAAAAAAAATAGTATGATTCAAATTAGAAGATTCAATTAAACACCATCTTGATTATAGCAAGTGTGTACTTCCAACAGCTATACTAAGTCTCAAAATACTCTATCAAAAGTTGGCAACAGTAAAAGATCATTGAGGAAAAACAGAATTACGCAGAATGTTTTAAAAAGTAAATAGATTTCTTATTTTAAACCTCTGCGGATTTCCTTAATTCCACAAAATGACAGAAAACCCAGAGAAGTCTTTGGAAATGTAGGTTGGAAGTCTAAACCTCATACCTGTTTCGTGGGAAGGTGCCCCCTCCAGAGAGCTACATCATATTAGTTTACTTTATTTAAAACTCAAGCATCACAATCTATTTAATATATTAATATACTTTAAAACTGAATTTCTGGAAACAGTGTTGGTGGACCACAAATGGCATGGTCTGACAGTGACAATACACTGAAGGTTAATAAATCCCTGTTTGCAGCCTCGGTCATAGAACAGAAAAAAACCGAAAACGTAATTGTGCAATCACATTCTCAATTTATAAAATTAACAGTAAATGTGGTACATGCACTTTTTTTCTGCCATAACTATACACCATCTGTGCTTGTATACCAGTACTCCCTGTGCCACAGTACTGCTTTTGCTATGGGTTGGTAAAGGAACACATGCCCAAGTTGTTTCTTCTATTGACTGCAATTATGATCTTTAAGGATGCGTAAGAAGCATTGCTAAGGATCACAGGAAATCTTACACAGAAACCACAAATGCTAAAGAATTTTAAACAGCTAAGTTCTTCCTACTGCAGACATCTCAGACAAGGGGTCACCTAACCATGCAAAATGAATCGCAATACAGATATTCTCTGCAAATGGTGGGCAGAAAAAATAATCAATTATAAATGTTTATGGAAGCTAGTGCAACCTCAATCTTTACCTAAGCAACTACAAGATCAAGACATACCAAGAAAACATATACTGAAATGTCTTTAAATTTCACATACAAATCACTGAGAATGTTTTCTAAAGACAGTGTATGAGAAAAATTTTTAGAAGAGGTTTTCCTGAACTTAATTTGAAGGAACTAAAGATTACAGAGTACATGCATGAAAAGTTAGCACATTACTTTTTTTCTACTGTATTTCAGCATTTTGAAGTTTTCACTACATCCAAATTAGATACAACCACACAGAAACGTGTTAAAAATCCATTTGTTTGACAGCCTAAGCCTGGCTCTATCTTTGGAAATCATCCAAAGAGACGCATTAATTTTTTTTTTTAAACACAAGAGATATTAAACTACACTTAACTAGATTTATGCACCATTCCTTTGCATTGACATCATATAAACATCAGTAAATTTTAAACAAAAGTAAAAATACAGGCCTTGATTCCTACTTAGACTGAGGCCTTTTTTCACAGCTCTTGTGTAGAGGATCTAAAATAAACACACTTAAATTATACTTAACATTGTCAAACATAGAAGAGAGAATTCACTGCAATAATCATAGAGACTGCAGATGGAAATTAATGGTAGGATAAAAGGAGGACCAAGGTAAACACGTCTATCACTGTTAATAATTATAAATTTTGTCTTGTCACGTGCAGCACCGGAAATCAAATCATGGCAAAAAAGTAATGGTTTTGCGCTATAAGTTCTAAACAAAGTAAAAGTAGCTCTGAGAAGGGAATACTCTTGTGGAAAAGTTCAGCAGCAAATCAGAGCCAGCGGCCTACCTTTAACCTACAGGCAGGTGAAAGGAATTACACTGATCAAAAAATTGGTCCGTGTTACAAAACACGATAAACCCAGTAGGACTGTAAGCAACCTCAGAGCAGCATTTGTCTCCTCATTTTCATATGCAAGCTATAATCAGCCCTAGTTCCGAATGTTTTCCCATGTTCGCAATGCCATACTCAATAGTTTTGTCAAGCATTTCTGAAGATCTCAAAGATGCTAAAATAAATAATAATAATTTACACAGGACAGCTAAAGAGTGCTCATACGCAACAGACAAGTGGAAATGGACACATCTACATAAACAGAAACTAGGGTTTCAGTGGCTTCGCTAGATTTCTTCATAAACAGAAACTAGGGTTTCAGTGGCTTCACACAGGACTTTTCACCTGAAATCATCTTCACACTAGAAAGTCTGGTGATGCCAATACACTAATCTAGTTTACACAGTAATTTTTTTATTTTAATGCAAGAAGATCACTGTAAACCTGCTTTTATTCATAAAATTCATGCTACAGTATTTTTGAGGTTCTTGCAGTCCAAGCCTCAATCAGTCTTCTGTCTTGTTTTCTGTATTATAATATTAAGAGGTAGCAATTAAAAAAAAAAAAAAAAAAAATCCCACTTTATAGTAACTGAAACCATTATGCAGATGCATTTTCATAGCTAAAGAAGTACTTCAACAGTAAAATCTGTTTTGCCAAGTCCCTAAAGACAGCTCCAGAGAAAAGAGCACATTTTACTTAAGATGCAACCTAAGGCTTTTTTAAATGCAATCAGGCATAGCATAAATGTTGAAGATAGTAAACTGCATCTACACTAGAACACTTATTGAGACTTTTACACTGGGCATAGATCAAATATGATCATATGTTCACTACAAGAACTTAAAGTACAGAAAGTTGCAGAGTAGGCCAAGCCTCATTTTTAGTGTGGAAGGATGCAGTGGCCTAAACCTATGTGCATCAGTAAACCAGGTCCATTTTCACCAGAAGAACATTATTATTATTTATAAAAAATAATATTTAGTTAGCACTGGCAATTAACACTTCCTCCCTTACACTAACTGTAAATTTGCCACATTGCCTTACATAAGAACAGTGATATTACTCTATTTAGTCCAAAATAACCACTCTAAAAGCAGATTAAAAATTTATCCCATATATAAAAAAAATATGGATCAACTTATCTAATACTGTGAATTCATTTATCTCTGTCTATTTATAGTTCTGGTTTTCTCACTGAACAATGTCTCTTCCACAATTACGTTGTTTGAAAACCAATGTCCTTTAACTCTTAAATCTGCAACGTGACAACTGAACTGCATGCTCTCCATTTCTCACTTTTGAAAAACTGTGAATTATCATTCCCTATTTATTGTCTTCATATCACTCACATAACAACTATTTCCCTGTCAAAGAAACATCCTAGACTATGTCTCTCCTCCTATCAGTATAATTTTTTATCTTTTACCCTCCTCGTCATCCTTGCTCTATCACCTAGGTAGTCCTGTTATTATCTCTGTGAGACAGAACAATGAGAACTGTATATAGGACAGAAATGTGACTATGTGACTGATTCATATACCAGCTTAATAATAGCTTCTATTATTTCAATTTCTTTTATTCCTAAATTTTTATCATTATGATTCTGGTGAGTATTACATCTTAAAGGAATATACAAACAACACTTCAGGATCTATTTATTTTTGTACATCTGATGGGTTTGCCTAAATTAGGCTTTTAGAAAGAAACATACCTTTTTTTATACATATACATAGAGGATAGACTATATATGTATAGAACCTGCCTTGCCAGCCTGACTTAAAATAACTGGTGAATATACATTATCTATGTGTAAGCAACACATATATATAAATTTTATTTTACATTTGTTTTAGTCTACTGAAACTATTTAAATTTGCTGGATTTGGGGATAGAGAGAATTCAATTTTAAAACAGACAGTTCCATGATGATGTAATGTTTACAATCACATCATGCACTTCAGGACCTCAGCTACTCATCTGCGAAATAACCTTTTTTCCCTTAATATGACTCCTGTGGATCACAGATGCAAAAGCGATACCTAGCAGAATGAGTCAGTGCTCCTCAGTGAAATAAGAACTCACTTTGGTGCCTGGCTATTGTCTCCTGACTTGTCTATTCGTTGCACCTAGAGCATAAATTTTCCAATTTTTGGAGGAGTTAAATATTTTTTGCAATTGAAAACTTATAGGCTTATTACAAGCGCATTTCCTGATAGTAGCAAAGAGCGGTCTTGGGAACTCTCAAAAATCCCACAAATTCCTGAGAAAAATATTTTGAAGTAGAAGAGCAATCTGAATTCTTTCAGCTGCATTCTCTTTCACTGTATTCCACAAGAAGTATTGCAGATCAACAATTCCGCTCAAAGCTTCCACTTCTCTGCATATACCACACCATGCTTGTGCCCTTTGCTGAGGGTACTCAACTAACACAGGAGAACTGTCTCTTGCAATTTCCTCCCAGTATGCTTGAGCACAGAGCATTACATTTTCCCGTAACTGGGGCAGAGACATGAATCCATTGTAAAAATCTCCCAATATCCATCTTGAAGTGAGAGAGAGGAAAAACAGAGGGCAAGAGAAAGGGTTAGGACTGAATATAGTATTAGGCAGTGTTAATGTTACACACAGCTCTTTGCAAACTCCAGCAGTGGTCTCCTCTATACAAATAAACACTTTGCTGTTAATTTTATTCAATCCTAGTAGAAATAATGACAGAAATGGCACACAAAGTTTAACCTCATCTGATAAAAAAACACTGCTAAGATGCCAGTCGGATGATCTCCCTTTCTGCTTATGCTGATCATCATGCCAAAATGCAGTTCTTGCAAGCAATCTACATGAGCAGCCGTTTGGACTACAAGTCACTTGGAGTCCCAAGAGCTCATTCTAGAATAAAACTCTCTCCAAACCCTCTTTCTTAGCTTGCATAGCAGCAAAAGTTATTGCAGGATTTCAAAGGTGCTGGTTCTGCTGTGTTGAGGATTGTTTGCCTTTTTTTTTCCTCACTGAAGTAAAAAGCAGATAGAGACCTAGAGATCTACACAGCTAAGACAAGATCTGTTAGCCTGACAGCCAAATGGGGTGAGTTGCATACATCGAGAAAGTCATCTTTTACCAAAAGCATCCATGCTAACTTCTGTCCCATTTAAAGGTATAGGACTAGAGATTTTTTGCTATATGACCTGTAAGCCTTGTGTCCCATTGAGAAATCTCAGATCTCCCATCAAGACTCGGCTGTGAAAAACAGTAACTGGGAGAACATCACCTTCCTTCTCTGAACTGCTACTGTTTTTCAATAATGTATCTTGTCAACTGACATGAATGTATTGTAAATGCTAAGAACAAACATCAAGGACATTATTTATGGCACAAAGCTGCTAATGAATCACGTTTTAAATCAGATACAAGTATTTTTGTGTCCACTTCTTGTACTGCTTTCAGCTCTGGAGCTGCTAAAACAAGAAGGACATGTATCTGTTGGAGAAGGTCCAGAGGAGGGCCACAAAAATGATCAGAGGGCTGCAGCAACTCTCCCACCAGGGGACACTGAGATTGAGATTTGGGTCTACTGAGTCTGAAAAAAGGCTAGGGCAAGACCTCATAGCAACGTCATAGCAACCTTCAGCCTGCAGGAAAGCTGGAGAGGAACTTTTTATAATGGTATGCAGTGATAGGACAAGGGGCAACGGCTTTAAACTAGAACAGGGTAGATTTACATTGGCCACTAGGAAGAAGGTCTTCACTATGAAGATGATGAGAGACTGAAATGGGTTGCCCAGGGAAATTGTGGACACCTCATCCCTGGAAGCGTTTAAAACTAGGCTGAATGAGACTGAGCAACCTGACAGGGTTGTGTCCCTGCCTATAGCAGGGTGGTTGGAACCAGATGATCTTTAACATCCCTTTCAACTCAAGATGTTCTACAATTCTATGGGTAAGGAGGAAGAGATGAAGGAAAAAAGGGAAAATCACAAGGAAAAAAAAATAATCTATTCATTCTAGTATCCCTAATTATGTCCACAGTTATAAAGCAGAAAATGCTTTAAGAACTATAGGATGACAAACGAGTGAGAATTAACATCAAAGACTGCAAGCTATGCCATTCTGTCTCACTCACGTTCCCTATTAGTCTATTTCTAATTGTTGATCCTTCAACACTCTTTTAAATTTCCATAGGTTGCAAGATAAGGCTCATGAAGCAAATTCCCAGGTGCATGAACAGCCATTAATGGAATATGTATGGAGACAAGAACTTGAAGATGCCCTGCCTGTCTTTCCTAGACTGATTTGTGATTAATTATTATCTTTATAAGATTTTTAAAAACAACACATCAGTATTAAAGGAATGCACATAGCTGGACTGTAAATCAAGAGCGCTACGCTTTAATAGAAGATCAGCATAGTCTTGTCTTTGCTGATATCATTTCGGTAGAAACCACATTACAGCAAGTCACATAAGCAGCCAAGCCAGTACTTACGTTATTAGTCAAAATTATTATTAAAACCAGAACATTTCTAAATATGAAACATAGTTCTAAGCCTTGTTTTCTGTGCACTTCTTAATTGGCAATCTAATTATTTTTTGTTATGAGTATGATTTTCATAGAATGGTAAGGTTGGAAGGGACCTCAAGGATCATCTAGTTCCAACCCCCTGCCATAGCCAGGGACACCTCCCACTAGTACAGGTCAGTCAAGGTCTCGTCCAACCTGGTCTTGAACACCTCCAAGGAAGGAGCAGCCACAACCTCCCTGGGCAACCTATTCCAGTGCCTCCCCACCCTCACTGTAAAGAACTTCCTCCTGACATCTAGTCTAAATCTTCCCTCTACCAGTTTAAACAGAGGGATTTTATACTTGCATAGTTAAGACCTTATAACCTGTAAAGGCACTTTTATTGCTATTGCTATGATTGGTGTAAGTTAATTTCTAGTATTCCAGTTATAGAGCCTTGGAAGAGATATCACAGTATAAGCAAGGTTGGAAGAGACCTCAAAGATTATCAAGTCCAACCCATTACCACAGACCTCGAGACTAGACCATGGCACCAAGTGCCACATCCAAATGTGCCTTGAACACCTCCAGGGACGGTGACTCCACCACCTCCCCGGGCAGCCCATTCCAGTGGAGAATGACTCTCTCGGTGAAGAACTTTCTCCTCACCCCGAGCCTAAACTTGCCCTGGCACAGCTTGAGACTGTGTCCTCTTGTTCTGGTGCTGGTTGCCTGAGAGAAGAAAGCAACCTCCTCCTGGCCACAACCACCCTTCAGGTAGTTGTAGACAGCAAGATATGGCCGCATGCAAGAGCTGTGGCCTTTTAGGTCATCTGCACCAGAAAAGTTTAAAACTGGGCCACTGGAAGGAGAATTAGCTGTAACCACACCCCTCGACCTCTGGGCAGATACACATTGCAAGATAATTTTATCAGCAGCTCACTGATTTTTTTCTGTTGTCCTGAGAAACTGAATAAATTGATGTATAATTAAATATCTTTATGTTACTTTCAAAGTGTTTTTCATGATAAGCAACTTGATATAAAGAAAATCTTTAGGGATAGATATATTTAGATACATAAAAGCACAAGTAGACTTTTTTATCACACTTCAGTTCCTGCCAGCTGGAAATACAGAACATCAAAATGCATAGCAGTGTTAAAACTCAGCGAAACTCAGTATAGGAAATCTCCATGACTACATATTGCTTTCCACTTACATTGTTTCATTGTAAATTTTATAGAATCATAGAATGGTAAGGTTGGAAGGAGACCTCAAGGATCATCTAGTTCCAACCCCCTGCCATAGGCAGGGACACCTCCCACTAGTACAGGTTAATCAAGGCCCCCTCCAACCTGGCCTTGAACACCTCCAGGGAGGGAGCAGCCNTCACCACCCAGCCTGCATTTGTGCTTGGGATTGTGCCTACCCAGGTGCAGGACCTTACACTTGGCCTTGTTGAATTTCATGAGGTTGACTTGGGCCCACCTCTCCAGCCTGTCCAGGTCCCTCTGGATGGCATCCCTGCCCTCTAGCAAGTCGACTGTGCCACACAGCTTGGTGTCATCTGAAAACTTGCTGAGGGTGCACTCGATTCCTCTGTCCATGTCACTGACAAAGATGTTAAACAGCACTGGTCCCAGCACTGACCCCTGAGGGACGCCACTTGTCACTGGTCTCCAGGTGGACATTGTGCCCTTGATCACCACTCTCTGTGTGCGACCATCCAGGCAATTCCTTATCCAGCAAGTGCTCCACCCATCAAGTCCATGTTTTTCCAGCTTGGTGACCAGGATGTCATGTGGGACAGAGTCAAATGCCTTATGTAAAGCTTTATGAAGATACCGTGGTAAGTGAAACTGTATTACGACGGAACCTGTCACAACATGTCAGAATGGGGCTGGTTGTCACACTAAAAATGTTATTAACAAGAGTGATCTGATACTGAAATCAGACAGATGCAAGGAGCTGCCCAAACTAACTTTAAACATTATTTTCACTCTCCTTGATGAAATGATATAGTCAGAGCAAGGATTTGAACAATTAAAAGTGTATCAGCTAAAATTAGAAATAGGTGCTGTCAAAGAGTCCCACAAGAAAAATTCTAAAATTAAAAGTTTACCTGATAACGTAAGTCCTAAAGGGTATAATATGCTGCATGACAGCAGGGATGTGTAGCCATATTCTGATCTATAATGCAAAAACATGAATAGAAAAAAAAAATGTATTATTAACATTTAATGAGAATGGTAAAAAGGAAATATTGCTGGTACATTTGCACATGCAAGCCCACTTTAATAAACGGCTTTGTTGTCATTTTTCATTCAGCATTCATTCTTTCAACTCCATAATTTTCTAATTTACAAAACTTATGTTAGAAATGCTTCTGTGGCTTAAAACAGGAGTTGCATTTTTTCTTTTAGTCAACTGGAAAATACGAACTTTATGTAACTATTATCATACTGCCCAGATGTGTCCTTTTCTCTATTTTCTGTAGTTTCTCCAGTAGGAAAAAATGCTACTCAGCCTTGTGGGGTTTCTTACTCCTTTTTCTTATAAAGTCTACAACAAAATGATTCCATTCTTCCTGTTCTTTGAAAGTATTTCCTAAATCAAGTAGAATTATTTGCTTTGTCTCCATGTTTTGCTTCTTAGGGCTTACACATCCTATAAAATAAAATTATGGTTTATAACAAGTGATTAAGCACAATTTTTTACTTTTTTTATTTGCATTCCAATATTTACCATTCTGCTTTTACCACCTTTGCAAAACTGTATGCAGGAAGAAAACATGCAGAGATAAAAACCCTGAAACAGCTATTTAGCACCACTGCAAGAAAAAGAGGACTAACCAAACTACTTACACAGGTAAAGTTAGAAGTTCCATCTGCATTTCAAAAAAGGAATGCTGAGCCTGTTAAACCTGTTACAGAAAGACAACTATGTGCCAGGTAAGGGATCGAGCATAGATGCAACATTAGCAGCTGTTACTACTACCCACATAATTTTAGTCATGTGCACACACGAATCTTGTGAACAGCTAAAGCTATCAGTCACTCAACGCTGTCATGGCAATTTACGTCTTCATGTTGATTCTGAAAAGAACGTTTAATCTTTGCAACTGAGGTAATAAACTTTGGCTAAGGATTACATTCTCACCACAATTTTGGGAAATTCAGTATGCAGAAAAATCTAAATTCTTGTCTTGCCAAGAAAGAGAAATACTGGGCTGTAATAAAACTGTTTCACCAGCATTTGAACATTTCCAGAAGTAGACAAATTTTTGAGTTAGTTCTGGAAAAGACTTTTTCAGACTTACTGTTTTACAGTTCAACTCACACTACACAGTAACTACACTAACCTACTTTGCAAGGCACACCAGACAAATCTTCACATTGCAAAACAGACAAAATTTAGAATAAGCTTCTGATCAAATTAGCAGTCTCAAGAAAAAAAAAAATGCTAACATCCCAAAGAAAGTGTGACTAGAAGATGCCTGTTCCAGAAACAGGAATTAAATATTTTTGACATGGAACTGCAAGCATAACAAAGACTCTATTGTATTTACACAAACTGATTTTTAACACCACGTGCGTTGTTTCATATGTAATATGAAATTAAAAAAAAAAAATTCTTTGTGAAATAAATGTTTTGATAATTTCATTTTCACATTGTGTATTGTTCACAGAATTTTTCACTCTATATTAATTCAAGCTTCTAAAGCTATTTCATTCATCTGTATACTTGGACTATATACAACCTTGATCCTCAGAACCGTATTAACGGATTTCTCATTACAAATGAAGATGCAATTTTAATCATTAACTCAAATATATGAAATTATTTCAATAAAATGACATATGTAAGTGACATAAAACCAGCATATACAAAGTCACATTAAAATTGACTACTTTAATCAGATTTTTTTCTCTTTCAGGAAAAAGTATTTACAGCATCTGTTCCATTCTGAGGCTTCAGAGGTTTTTGTTTTTCTTTTTTATTATTTGTTTTTTATGTACGCAGTTAATTTCTAAAAGGCAGTGCATTTCTCACTACTTCTGAATAAAGTTCTGAATTTTCATACAGTACAATTAAACCAACATTTTAGAAAATATCAGCATTTTTCAATTAATTCTCCACTATGAGGGCAGTTACTCCTCCCCAACATCCCCAGAACTGAAATGGTACAGAACGAAGTAATGAAAGGCTTTTTCCAGTGAGGGTTGAACTCCACACAGAACAAGCTGTTACTGATTTCCCCACGTCTGCTAGCTCTTTTAAGGAAACCAACACAACATCAGGTAGACTGTTCAAATACCAAGGAATATGAAATGTGGGAAGAGAGGAGGAACAATGTATCTAACTGAAAAAAGACAGTGAAGAAATAGTCTGAAGAATAGTCAGTCCTACCACAATACAGGTTGCTAAGAATGCACCTTGCAGAGCTGTGAGCTGGAGAAAGAACAAGAGTGCCAACTAGCCAACTCTCTGTGTGAAGAAAACTGCATTATATTACACTTGCTGGCTTTATTATTACAAACATAAGCTTGTCTGACAAAGACATTTACTCAAATGAGACTTGTCAGATAAAAACAATTTCAAAGAAACAACTTTACAATAATTTGCATGTCCTCCATATTAAGGAGACACCAATAATCACAAAAAAGTAGCTCGGTTCTTCACAGACTTTATTAATTTGTGGTAATGGTTTCTCTTAAATGAACCTGTAGAGTGCATTTAAAGAGATATTCTCCCTCCTTTGTGGAAAAAAGCACAGCAAATGCTTTCTGCACTACTAGGCAACCTTGTCTAGTGAAAGTTGAATGTTTCTTGATTTCAGTTTACCATTTCCAGCTTCACCTATTTCATGTCCTGGAGCTTACTACTAAGTCTAACCTTTTAATAAAAAGTTAGTTCACACTACGGTCTTTCTGAAAAGACTTTTGAAACATTTAGGCAGTAGCTGAACAACTCATTCATCTCGTGGACTTCAAAATTAATTTTGGCATGGATATTTCTAGGGAGTCTTTACAGTAATTGCTACTCAACTGCCATTCTCAAGAGTTAAGATAGCTGTGAAATTCTATTTAAGAGTGACTATGCACTAACTATGGTTCTGGCTTTATACACTGTGAACCAGTTAACAAGTGACATTGCAGAGTTGTCCACCAAGCTATTATCAACATAGTCGTAAATCTTGCACTACCTGCAACTCCCATTAACTCACATGAACTGGGATATAGTTTCACAATCAGAAACATTTATTAAATTACTTATATTTATCTAAGATATATACATTATATTGCAATTATATAAAAAGAGGCAGGAAAAGAGAAACATTGCATCAAAATTATAATGGTGCATAAGCTTCTAAGGAGAAAGAAAAATCCCCTTTTTTGTGTGTATCAGCAAGGTAAAATATATTTTGTCAAAAAAATTAGCTGCCTCATTCAAAACTAGTAAGGATATTGCATTTGAAAGTCAGAAGCGCTGCTAACAGGTACACTGAGTGACACCAAAATGCATAAAGTACACATACGACACTTTCTTACACTTTCAGTTGTAAATTCACAGATGAAATCTAAAGTTGGGTTTTTTTGGGTTTGGTATTTTGTATTTGCTTGTTGTTTGGTTTGTTTTTCACAACAGCTTTTCTCTAACTCTCACAGATTGGCCAGAAAAGCCAGAGCTCCGAACAAATTTTCTAATTGAATGGTGAAAGTCATGCTTCTGGAAGAGGTTGAAGAAACAGTACTTCTGATTATGGTCTGGGTTGAATTTCATCTTATCTAGCAGGTTTAACCTTATTGTTCATCTAAAATAGCTGAAAGAGGCAGCTAAACATATTACCTACTAGAACAAAAGATAAATGCACAGTTGCTAAGCAATTATCTGACAAGAGAAACTTTATTGAAAAGTATTTTTTGTTAGGGAACATCACTAAGAAGGAAGAAAATAATTTACATGGAGAAAATGATGACCTAGAAAAAAGGACAACAAAGACAGAAAGTTTATCAACATTCACTGGTATGGCAGCTAGGAAATGGGATTTACAGTCAAAATGCTGGTTGAAAAAAAACTACTGGTGTGATAGGGAGCTGCCATTCACTGTTTAGAACCATTTTGTTCATTCTCACAAAAAAAAAAAAAAAAAAAAAAAAGGAAATCAAGGCATGCAGTGAAGTTGGGTTGCATGACTGAAATTTACTTCTAAATCAGAATAAACTACTGTTCAGCAGATGGTCTGATGAGAACCGCAGGCTACAATGACAATAGCTGGAGAATGGAAAACTCATCAGATTACTTGAAAGCTCATCAGATCATACAGAAAGGGGCAGAAGACAACCTATCTCCACAATTTAACATCCAGAGGTTCTGCAACAGTCCTGTGCTAGTGTACAAGAGCAGACCATATCATGGCCCTATTCACTTATTCTCTGGCCTACAAGTTCAGAACTATTAAACTAAAAGGATCTGGAGTGATCAATGTAGATCACCAATGCTAGCTTTACTTCAGTCACTGGTTCCATTTATGCAGACATATTCCTGTCCTTACTTAAAACATTATCCTGGCTGGTCAGTAACTGCAACAAGGAAGGAGGCAAAATATATGCAAAGGAGAATCTGATTGTAATCAATGTTAAAATTATGTTAAACCTGCTTCATACACTACTGTTTTCCTTTTTGTCCACATGTAACATCCACAGACAGGTCATAACTTCTCCCATTACATACGTCCTTCTTCAGAGACTGTTTTTTATTTCTATCACTCATGTCCTTTGAATCTCCACTGAAATCAATTTGTAATTCTGCTAGTCGAAAACCATTATTATTTCAAAAGGAAAAAATTATGAAGGGTATGTATTCTGAAATTAAGTGAAAATAAAAGACGGTTATCTCTACACTGAAATAGTGTATAATGATATAAAATCACAGAAAATTGAGACAAAAAAATCCATAGGCTTTTCCTTCGTGCTGCACAGGAAATGGATAAGAAGTTAATACAGCTTGAAAAAGGTTTCCATGGCACAACTTTAGAGACAGAAATATCCTTTGACAACATTGTTATAAATATTTTCTGGGGCTGTTACAATCTTCCTATCTACGTAAAAACTTGCAAAACTACTTGTATGCTTAAAAGAGATGTATAGGGTTTGGATGATAGAATGCTCAGCGGAAAAGCAACCTTCACATGTCTAACAAGAAAAAAATCTTATGAACATTTCTCTCACTCATTGGTCCCACAGAATTCTTCCAAACTTCAGTCCTTTTACTTTTTTTAACATTCGATGATTTAAAGCCAATACTTACATTAGATACCACTGTGATAAATGCATGTGCTATAAGAAATGGCAGTGTCTCAGGGGTTCCGTATTCAAAACAATCCTTCATGAGGGAAAGGCCATTTTTTCCACAAAACAGACAAACATAACGAAGCAAGTGCAATGGTACTTCTACGTCCTAGAAATATTTGATTTAAAAAAGAAAAAAAAAATTGAACAATATATGCTAGACCCATTCAGACATCCTGTAAATTCAAAAGTCACATTAGTGTAACACAAATCTATACAGAGAAACAAACATGGCTATTTTAAAGTTTCTAGGAAATGTGCACCTGTTTAAAAATGGACAACTTACATTCATATCACAGAACGCCCCTAATATATTGCTTTCTTGAGCAGAAATGTCCTGTTTAAAAAGAAAAAAAAATACAATTAACTGAAACAATAAAAACACATTTATAGAGCAAAAACCCCTGACCATTACCAGGTATTATAGTCAACTAATAGAAAAAAAACAAGCCCTTAATTTAGAGGAAGCCAGATGCTCAAACTTTTCTCCACTTTTACGCTACAAAACATACTTTCCAAATTTCCCATTTTACCTTTATTAATAAAGTACACAAATATATGCTTAGGCTCACATCTCAGCAGTGGCTCTCAACAGCTGCATTAACAGACTATTCTTCAATCTCAGTCCCCTTCAGATCAACAATTTTTCCAAAGTGAAAGCACCAAAGAGGACAGTATGGCACACTGGCTGCACACCAGTCTGAGAATTACAGAACTGAAAACAACCTAAGTATTTTTTAATGCAATTTTTCCACAAAGATATAGCATATATCCAAACATCTGAATTGAAATGAAATGTAAGATATTCTACAATTCTACATTTAATGACTTAAGGAGCTAAACCATCAAATTATTCTTTCCCATCAGAATATTAAAATTCTAAACTTCAGCTACTATATTCTTCTATATATAACAAAACACATCATAAAATATGTGTC
This sequence comes from Ramphastos sulfuratus, assembly GCA_013399055.1. Classification (NCBI taxonomy): domain Eukaryota; kingdom Metazoa; phylum Chordata; class Aves; order Piciformes; family Ramphastidae; genus Ramphastos; species Ramphastos sulfuratus. Next base: position 96,381 of record WBNM01020945.1, read on the forward strand.
TAATACTCTTTACAGGATTAAGCTAACTGAAGAGGAGTAAGGAACTTCATCACCCTATCAATCTGTTAGCAATTTGCTGCAACAAGAAATCTATTTTCTAGAAGTACTAAACTGAAAAGCATTCAGTAGAAGTTTTTCTTTCTCATGGTCATGACATCCACTTCTTGAACAGTCTAAAGCTGAAGCTTTCTTCATTAGGGTTGTAACACTTATTGTGTGTATCCCGCATATGGATGGGGGCAAAATGACACCAAAGATATCATAAAATGTGACTGTAAAACCACAACGTTTTATGGATAGTTGCAGATAGCTACAGCATACATTCTTCTCTTTCGCATCCCTGCATGCCAAACACCTAGCTTTCATATTCACAAACCAAATATAAGTTTAACATCAAGTTAAGTTTTCAAATGAAGCTTCCTGAACATATTTCAAATATCTGTGTAGGAGTAAGCTTCTTAAAACTGTACCATAGGATGCTAAAGGCAAGCAATTTTGGATGGATTAAGTGCGATACAAATATTTTGAATTATTCAATATGCTCGTATTATAGCTAAGGATTCTTTTTCCTTCTTTTGAACTCTAAGTCATGCCTGAACTCGTGGTACTCTAAGAGCTATTTTTAAAACAGCTTTGAAGCCAGTAGGTGGTATTTTTCGAGTAGCAAGAAAAGGTGTTCAGTGCTCTGCTCATGAAAAGTGCAGAGAGTGTGAGAAATTTGATTAGTTTTAATAAATACTTGTCATTGATTGAAATACAGTTACTGGAATAAACAAATCAAAAACTCACAAGAGGTCTGCTGTGCAAGTCCTGCAAAGATTACTAGAAGTGTTGCAGTTGAGAAATTGAGTCTGGGAAGTACGACTTCTATTCTTACAGATGTGAAACAGAACAAAGACTGAGAATTACTTTAAGATCACTTTTACATAGAAATAAAAGAACTTCTCATGGGAATCCAACAAGGTGTTAAAATCCACCATCACTTCAAATGAGGAAGGCTGAGGTCTGACATGGATACAGTCTTGATACAAGGAAAGTAGAGACAGCAAGATTCCAAAGAATCACAGACTACGGCTACAGACATCTAAGCGACTGATTTTTTTCTTTTTCATTTCACCCTTTATCAGGAACTGCTAAATGGCTGGTTAACTCCTTTCAGATTCATTCCTCATTCTAAGGCAATGCAAAGTTCAGGAGTGCACTTCACATTGTTACTTCTTTCTCTACAGGATTTTACAATCTTCCATCTTCTAGGTTGTTTTTTTTCTTGATGAAGTGTTCATTCTAAGTATTACACCTGCTGCACAAAGTATGAAAAGATGAACAGGCCAGAGAAATTTAACTTAACCTATGTGAAAAATTTCAAAATACAGTTTTCAGCAAGTTTCTCATCAGTCTGAGAAAACCTGAGACAGTCTGAGGTTGAATCTGTCTGACAGATTCTATTCAAGACTGTACGCTTGAATTATCTCATAACATAGCTTCACTGTCTTCATATACAGCATGTTGCTGTGACATTTAGGTCCCCTGCAAAGCCACTTGTTCAAGGTAGCTTCTGCTGTCAAGAATACACAGCTCTTCTGACTACCAATCATACTTCCATGGTCTTCACTCTCACTTCAGAAATGTTCTGAAGAAAAATAATTCTTAGCCAGTGTCATTTAAGGAGAGAATCTATAGGATCATACACAGGCAAACATCCTTTTCTACAGACAAATGTTACTTCATGAACTCCCAAATTATGGAAAAACCCCTACTTCAACATGGATGTTTTTCTTCTCCAGTAGATAATCAAATGTAAAATGGCTTTGGCAAGAAGCCAGTAAGGGGACTGTACTTCAAGATACCTGGTGTCATTAAGAATGAAGATCTTGGAAGTGCAGACAGAGCAATGGTTAAGAGTAATACTGACTGCTATTTGTTACCAAAAGCAGTAAGACCACATGAACGCCTTAAAGTGAAACTCTGTAAACGACAGCCTAACGGGTAATTTCTAGGCAAAGCAAAACCATACTGGCCATGATGGCTCAATGAAGTTGCATAAACTGACCTCAAGAATCCGGTACAAGGAACTTCTGAGGTCAAGTGAGAGATGAGACCAGAGTCTCCTTTACACTAGAAAATTCCCCTTTGTTCAGAGGGCAAGTAATTTTTGGTTGTGTATGCTAGAGTGGATCATAAGACATAATTAATTCTTGTTGAATTAATCCTGCCATACCTGGCAATAAGCCAAGTTAAAACCTGCCAACATAGTAGGTTTTTTGAATGGAATGAATTTTGGGGTTTGTCTTATTGCAAAATGGATTGGTACAAGTTAATAGTGACTATCTCACAAATATATGTGTATATAATGATGAGACAAAGTTAAGAACTGTGGATTTCAGGTTTCACATCATTCATTTTGGCCTGCCTTTTAAACTTTTGCTATACATAAATAAATCTATAGTTCAGCCCTTTGCAAGTAGTAACTGTACAACAGGGTAGATCTATGCTGCCATTTAGAAAAAAAATAAATCAATTACTATTGAAGTGATTTATCTTTTGTACTCCTCTACGACACCCACTGAAACTAGCTTCACAGGCAATATGCAGTCAACCATTCTGGAACAGTAAATGTGCTTATACATAGAAAAGCTTCTTTTAAATGGCAATTTTAAGTATTCTTTCTTCTTTGTTTTCAGTTTCACTGAAAAGAAAATCTCAGTGTGCTTGGCACAATTTATTTTTGACTCATGTGTAGCCATAAAGTGGTTTGGACACGTACAGTATAGACTGCTGTACTGTGGTTTGTTATCGCTCTAGACATTAGTATATACACTACTGTATACCATTCAATTTATTGAATACTTTCATTAGCTATCCTAAAAATACAGCTTAAAGGGAAGCAGAAAATGAAAAATACTTTGCTAAGGTACAGACAGATGAGGGCAAAGTTTTTTCACTTTTCTGCTAGATCTTTTTTGTGTTTCCACACAAATCAGAGAGACATGCTAACCTGCCAGATTCATTATGTATCTCTTTCCTCTTTTGCTTGGGGGGAGGGGGTGGACAGTATTTTTCCCTTTTTGCACTCCCCTAGTGAGGCTGTATCTGGAATACTGTATCCAGGTCTGGACCTTCAGTTCTAGAAGGACAGGAAGCTGCTTCAAGGAATCCAAGGCAGAGCCACAAAGATGATTAAGGGAGTGAAACACCTTTCTTATGAGGAAAGGTTGAGGGAGCTGTGTCTCTCTAGCTTGGAGAAGAGGGGACTGAAGGGTGACCTCATTAATGTTTATAAATATGTAAAGAGTGTGCATCAGGAGGATGGAACCAGGCTCTGCTTAGTGATGTCCAAGGACAGGACAAATGGCAATGGGTGCAAACTGGAGTAAAGGAGGTTCCACATGAACATATGGAAAAATGTTTTCACTGTGAAGATGGCAGAACACCAGAACAGGCTTCTCAGAGAAGTTGTGGAGTCTCCTTCAGAACGCACTTGGATGGGTTCCTGTGTAACCTACTCCAAGTGATCCTGCTCTGGTATGGGGCTTATACTAGATCTTTCAAGGTCCCTTCCAACTACTAAAGTTCTGTGATCCTGTGTGAAAGGTATCAGCATTTATTTTATCACAAACGAAGATTTTTTTTTTTATATATATTGTGGAAGCACTAGGGTTCTATTATTCTAAAGTAGCAATGTTAGCTATTTTACTACTAAAAAGTTCTGCTATCACAAGTAACTCATTCACTGAAGTTCAGAATTTAATTTTAAATTTCAATCTTAAACATCTTCATTGAATTGAGACAACTTACTAGTCTCAGGTACAAGAGCACTTCTTGCTTCAAAGCAGGCTTGCAGCAAGTACTGAAGGTAACATAAAACAAAAATCCCTGGTTTAAGTGTGTCATATGTACTTTTAAGCTAAACATTCCTGAAGAGACTGAATCAGCCAAGAATTTTTTTGGGAGAAGCTGGTATAGCTCTTCCTCTAAGCATATGTACCTCAGTTTGAAAAGCAAACTTAACTACTTGGATCTCCAACAGAACTCCCAAAACTCTCCAAATAAAACAAAGGTTGGGTTAACTATACTTTAATTCTTCACTTTGACTTTGTCAAGTTTGGTTTGCTTTTCATATGTAGGTAAAAAAACCACATCATCTTTGTATACAAGTATTGCAAAAGGACTGCTTCTATGTTATTTGACCACTAATTGGATCAAAATCCAACCTTTCCAAGACCTATATTGTTCCAATTACAAAACGCTAACATCATTGTATTTATTTTCCAAACTCTGAATTGAACATTTCAGGATTTCTGAAAATTTTGTGGTTTGTTGTTGTTTGGGATTTAAGTTTTTTCTGGGTTTTTGTTTGTTTGGGTGTTTTTTGTGGGTGGTGGGTTTGGGAGTTTTTTCAGAAGAAAATGTAAAGAGGTGAATTGCAACCATAACAAACATCACAGAAAAGAATCAGCACCACAGAACAAAGCTACTTGAGCAGAGAGCAGTTACCCAAATCAAACAAACAGCTATTCTAACAAGTGAGTTCCGTTTAGTTCATGAAGTTTTGCCTCTAGAAGCACAGATTGTAATGAAAAGAAATTAGTATACTATTAGTGGGTTACATTCTGGAAGAAAAACTTCGTTATAGCCCCCTTTTTGCTTTCCTGTTATTTGAACAGTACAATAATTCAGTGACAGTTCCATCCAACACTTATTGATCTATAACCTATAACAATTAAGCGTATTTTAAAGAAAGCGTAAGAGAATGTGTAATTTTAAATGTTTCTCTGAAAAGTTCCACCAAAGTCAACAGGAGAACTGAACTTGCCTACCCTGTGTAAAAGCAACTATCACCAAACATGTACAGTATACTCCTAGAGAACAAATAACTTTTCATAAAATAATATACACATAAAGATAAGATATACCTCTATTGTGGGATGAGTATTATGCTTATAAGCAGTGTACAGAGGAAACTGAATTTGAAAAATTTTTGCCACACACAGCAACAACTTTTCCTTCTCATCAGTGCTCCATAAGCTAAAAGCATCAGTGTTCTTTGTGGACTCCTCCTCTGTCAGGATACAAGTTCTTGCAGAATCCAATTTTTTCTCTATAGATTTTTGTCGTTCTCCATTTTCTTCATGAGATTCTCTCTCTACATTCAGGGGCTCATCAGCATGATTACTCTGATCTTGCCATGTTGAATCTATATCAATAGTGCAATGTTTGCAGAGCTGGTCCCGCAGAGCTTGAACTTGGGCAATGACTAAATTAATAAGCGCACATACTACTTGGTTAAAGATCTCCAAATGCTTATACTCCTTGAAACAGCACAGACATTGTCTGTAAGAAAACAGAAAAAAAAAATTTCCTGAAGTTACAAAAATCAGAACAGGTAACTGACAAAATCACTTCAGATTAAAACATTTTACACAAATTAAATTTGACAGATCCATAAAAGCAAAGAAAACCAAAGGAAACAGACTCTACTCAACTATCAGTAAGAGTCACAAAATCTTCCTCAAGCTTTGGGAGCATCCCATTACTTCCAAATGCTTAACAGAACTATGAAGTCCCTGTTATCATTTAACAACTGTGACTGAAGAAAAATGCACACAAGAAATCTTATTGGCAATGTCACTGTACTACTGAAGCAGCAATGCTCTTCAGTACTTTCCTGAATCTGTTTCCTCATCTGGTTTTCTCTATTGATATTTACTGCAATAAACCTGACATGCTTTTAAGTTGTGTAAGAACTAATTATTATTATCATCTTTAAATCAACAGGGCTGAAAAATAATTTTGAGTATTCAAGCTCACTTCCTGTATCTGCATTTTGACAGAAACCTCGTGGACAAAAGCAGTATCAAGTATCTTAATTACTTTCTGGACTTTGTAAGGTCAGAGATTATTCCTCTGAATATATAACGACATACTGTAAACTGAAAAGAAAAAGGGGGAAGTTACACATCGCCCTTTTGTCAATATAATAAGAATAATCAATCAAATGATCAAGCTAGAAAGCTCTGTAATACAGTTCTGATTGCAGGCAACAATAACAATGTGTCAAAGATATTCTGGGTGCATAAAACTCCCAAGACAGATATCCTAGAACCTATTGTCTGGGAACATTTGTTTCTTCCACACAAAGAAGCAACCTCCTTGTTCTGAACAAGAGATGGAGGATATTCCCTTAAAAGAGCCTAAATCTTGGAGAACGTAGAGAACAAAGCAATCAATATGTAAGGATGTTTCACTGAAGATGAAAATGAAAAGCTACGTGCTTGTAACAATCTCTGAGATGGACTCTCTTCGTTCTTACTCACACTCTACTAAACAATGTAACTGCCATATAAAGTGGTAGCTGTCTTGCAGTAAAGACCTTTCTCCTGTTAAACCAAGAACAATGGACTCCAGTCCATGACTAGAGATCTCAGATACCAAAAATCATCGAAAAGTTACACGTATGATTTCTGAAAGAAATTACCAGGCAAAGGATAAGGTAAGCAGTTACCAAGAAGTGGTGGTTAAAAATTCTTCTGCAAAGCACAGAACTTCATCTAGAAACTAGGCTTCATAAACTATGATACTTAAAAAAAGATAATACAGAACTATGACAGGTAGAGGGGTAGAGGGTGCTGCCTCTCTTGATGGAATACAAACATGACCTTCAGCTACCACTCCTGAACCATATACGTTCTGAATACATGTTATCTTCTGTCAGTCGGTAACAGTATTCCCCAATTCCAGAACATAAAAAGTGATAAAGCATATAAAACTTCTAGTTCCACCTACAAAAAAATTCTTTTAATATCATGTAAGTGAAGTGGGCCTTCACCTATTTGAAATATAGATTCACGTGACTGACTTGTACATGTATTTCCATATCAATAAATGACAACAGCAGATTGCAGGCAAAAACAAGTGCATCCTTAAGCATTTCTCTTTGGGAGAAAATATGTACAATCAATTTATGCCTACAAATGACTACCCCACTTGTCTGTAATGAATTATTTTCAATAATAATGGGAAAAAAATCTGGTGAATAGTTCTCATATCTGTATTTGATTGACAACAAACATTGGAGAACTCTCTATTGGTCAATGGCACTTGCTGTCAAGTTTCAAGACAGAGGTATGTGTAAACCCTCAAGCCTTCGTGTATCTGAAAAAACTAAAGATCCAGGAAAGGAGTATGCTACAAACATGACTGCTTGGAACTTAACATTTTCCAGAAGAAAACCGAAATTGAACTACTACAGGCAGATGGAATAAAAAGGTGTTCCTTAGGCTGAATTGCCAACTGATCTTTTGAAGGAAAGAGATTTAAACTACAGGTGACGAAATGAAAAGTAGTTCTTAAGGAAGGTCTAAAGCACAAAACAAGAACTCTACAAAGCCCATTTGATAGAGTGGGAACAGGACATTACGTTAAATTGTAAAATAAAACTCCTTCCTGCAGCCTCTTTACTTGACTGCTTTGAACAGGTTAAGGACTGTTTTCTATTATCTTCTATAGTAAGAAAGCATACATATGGAAGGTAAAATAAAGAGTTCAAAGTCACCTAGTCTTATTTTTTTGTTCAGGTTTGATTTGTCAAGCTATAGCTGCTGTACAGAACAGAACTCTAGAACAGATGATGATCTGGAAGAAGGACTGGGGTGTAACTCTTCTCAGACAAACTTGGGATTGAGGATCTGTCAAAAAACTGTAGCATTCTGGTCTCTGTTGCTGCTGGTTTTACTTCAAATTCCTTCTCTGTGTCTAATAGCACATTGTAGAAGATAATGAATTTGCTTTGAGTGCTTGATTTGGGCAGGTGTTCAAAATATGATATTGCTTGCTTTCTTTTGGTAAACATTATTCTGGTATTTAGAAGACTCCAATTTGTTCTCCATACTGCACGCTGAGTTTCAAAAACCCTTACTGCAAATTCTTTCCAAATACTACTATCTGTACAATTCCTTATGCTGGAAAAAAAAAAATACTCTCTGTACGGTAAGCAGAACAGTTGTTATAACTGCTTAAAACCAAACAACAAAACAAAATCCCAAACAAAACCAAAATGAAAAAAAACCCAAACAAACAAACAAAAAAAAATCAGAAAAAATATCCCAAACCCATGCCCAAAATAATCCAAACCCCCTCACATGACTACCAACATCAATTTAAGTCACAGATGAGAAATGGTAATGTAGTTCACTTAATACAACTATGAGCAACGGATTTTATTGGTTTAGTAATTATGGACTGCAACCTTTCATCATCTTGACTTAGTGTATTAGGAGACAGAAAAATCTAACATGATGGTTGCATTCACAATGATCTTTTCTTAGATTCTCCTTACTCTGCCCTGCCTCCACAGAAGGCAGTCAGAAAATCTCTTGTTAAAGCAGCAACACACAGTATCTGTCATTGCAACATAGCTATTTACTGATACACAAGTATTACAGCATCTGGAATGCCAATCAGATTCAAAACACACTTTGCTCAAAATGCACTAATGTGTTTATTTGAATTTTTTAAGTAGTGAAATGTCCTTTACTCTCCAAGTACCATTTTTCAATACATTTGTAACTTGCCCATTCTGATTTGCTCCACTTGTTTTTAAGAAGGGAAACCTACTGTTGAGATACAGTATCAACACTCAAAGTCAAACCAAAATTACCTTTGTGTCCAGGAATTGATGTAAGCAAATATCTTGAGGGCATGTTCCTTTCTGAGCTGCAAACCATCAGCACCTTCAACATCTGATACTAAAGAAACCAGAAACATATTAGCAAAAAACTCCTCCCATGCAATTGTTTTATTTTTATTATTAATCATCTTTGATAGCATGAAACACATATATTTTGTAAATATACTCATAATGGCAAATTAAGTCCTCAACCAAATCTAATTTTTTTGCATTAAGAAGCAGAAGACTTAAATGCAACTAACTTGAAAACCAAAGCTGCACAGTATTCTGTAAAAGTTACTGACCAAGAACTCCTCATAAGCTCCACTGGGAACTACAAATTGATGTGCATTTTCAAATATCAACCTTCTTCAACGATTTTACCCATTAACATCACAGCAAAACTACTGAACAATGTGCTGCATATGTATAAGTTATCCCAAACTAAGCATGTTGTTGATTCTTACCTTTGAGTCCAGTAATTTAACCACAATGAATCACTAGTTGGCAAAACAAGAAATGCTTACCCCATTTATTACAGCCAGAAACCAGAGCAGTTACACATGGAATTCAAACCCCAACAGTTCAATGAAGTATTACAAAATACCCTCCACCACCATCTAAAAAAATACTTCCACATTCTAAGGCGGCAAATACCAGTAGTAGCCCACATCTCAACTTACACATTAACAAATTGTATATTAGGGCATTGGATTCTGTCTACCAGCCAGAATCCAACTTTCTCCAACTATCGAAGCACAATACTCATTTCATCCTTTGTCCTAAATTATCAATCTCTACACAAAGTAAGAATGTCAGTCTTCCTTTTAAGATGGCCATTCCATTTTTAACAAAACTATTAATTTCAACACTTCATATGACATTTCAAGTATTACATGCTCAAAAATCTAATTCACAAGCAAGATTTGCAGGAAACGGCCTTTAACAGAAGCAAGTCCTTCAGAATGTCTATCTCAGCTTCTTTTCCAGCCTCAGCCTTGTACGGTCCTATGTGAGCCATCAATACAGGTTTCCAAAAACTAAAGTTAATGAAAGTCTGCTGGCATGGACTAAAAGGTAAAATTCAGAAGCAAATCAGTTCAGGACTGTCACATAAAACCAGTTGTAGAATCATAAGGTTGGAAGGA
>WBNM01021003.1:3843-19684 GCA_013399055.1 Ramphastos sulfuratus
TTTGCAGTGAGGGTGGTGAGACACTGGCACAGGTTGCCCAGGGAGGTTGTGGCTGCTCCCTCCCTGGAGGTGTTCAAGGCCAGGTTGGATGAGGCCTTGAGTGACCTGTGCTAGTGGGAGGTGTCCCTGCCTATGGCAGGGGGTTGGAACTGGATGATCCTTGAGGTCCCTTCCAGCTTTACCATTCTATGATTCTGTGATTCTGTATGGCTGGAGGGGTTCAAAGTTGTGTAGATGTGGTGCTGAGAGACCTTTCTCAGTGGTGCCCTGGCAGTGCTGGGTTAATTGTTGAACTTGATGACCTTGAAGGTCTCTTCCAACCTTACCATTCTGTGATTCTATGATTCCAAGCAAGCAGTTCTGTGATTCTGTCAGTGCTGCCATCTGGCTGATGGTGGTAAAAAGCTGAAGCAGGATGAAACATACAAATTCTTGCATCAGTATTTACAACATCTACACACAGCTCATGGAATCACCTCTGGTGCTACTGTTGATAGTGGGTTACAGAGTTACAGATGGCATTGGGTTGGAGGAGACCCTCAAAGGACATCTTGTCCCTGCAGTCAGCAGGGCCATCTACAGCTAGGGCAGGCTGCCCAGGGCCACAGCAAGGCTGATGGTTTTGATTGCCTTTAAAGTCATCAAAAGGAGGTAAAGCAGCTCAGTGCCTGACTACTCAGAAGTAATTCTCCTGAGGAATGGTTTCCTTCTGCCACTTCTGGGCACCTCTGTGTCTGCCCAGTTCTATGTCCAGCTCTGGAATCCTCAGTACAGGAAGGACATGGACCTTATGGAGAGGCTCCAGAGAAGGGCCATGACAATGATCAGAGGGCTGGAGACCCTCCCCTGTGGGGACAGGCTGAGGGAGCTGAGGTTCTTCAGCCTGGAGAAGAGAAGGGTCCAGGGAGACCTCATAGCAGCCTGCCAGTACCTGAAGGGGGCTACAAGAAGGCTGTAGAGGAACTGTTCCAACTCTCTGCAGGGACAGATGAGGGCAATGGTTTGAAATGAGAGCAGAGTAGACTTAGTTTGGATGTGGGGAACAAGTTTGTGCACCATGAGGGTGCTGGAACCCTGCAACAGGTTGCCCAAGGAGGAGGTTGAGGTTGCAGCCCTGGAGATACTCAAGGTGAGGCTGGACAGGGCTGTGGGCAACCTGCTCTGATGGAGGATGTCCCTGCTGAGGGCAGGGGGTTTGGACTGGATGACTTTCAGAGGTCCCTTCCAGCCCAGCCCATTCTGTGATTCTGCAGTGCTGGCACTGCAGGCCTGCCTCTGGCAGCAGGCATTTCCCACTTGTTTTTTCTTTTTTTGATCCAAATGTGTGTTCCTCCCAAACTGGAATAGTTTGTAAGGCAGCTTTTCCTGCAAGAGGTATGAAGATAATGATCTGATCTGGTTTGGGATGCTGGAAGCATTTCTAAGTGCCTTTCCTTCCAAAGCCCTCAGTTAAAATTAAACAGCTCTGCTCCTAGCAGGAATCTGCTTTCTGTGCAGAGATTTTGTTTGACTTGGAATTTTAGGGCTCTCTTTTGAGCTGGGATGGAACCCATATTGGTAGCAGTGAGTTTGCAACTGCTGAGCTGCAGCTCAGTGGCAAACCACAGAATTGGTTCTTTCCAGATAAGAGCTTTGTTTGTTTTCCTTGGAGAGCAAAGTGTTGAACTGCTGCAGGGAAATTCAAACCTTCATGCTGCAGCACATCTTTAATTTACTCTCTGCTCTTCCAGGTCTGTGCTGGAGTTGGTTTTACATCTTCACAGTGAAAAGTGAAGCCTTATTTTGGCAAGAACCCTGAAAATGTTCCCAGCTGGCAGTGGGCAGCAAGTCAGGTTGTTAGAGCTGTAAGAGAACTCCCAGTGACTCCTCCAGAAGGATGACAACTGCTTGTGGAGGAGGCACAGCTAGCTCAGGCTGGAGGGGCTGGAGCTCTGCAGCCTGGAGAGGATAAGGCTCCAGGGAGACCTCAGAACAGCCTTCCAGTACCTGAAGGGTGCTACAGGAGAGCTGGGGAGGAACTTCTGACAAGGGCTGGGAGTGAGAGGACAAGGGCCAATGGCTTTGAGCTGGGAGAGGGGAGAGTGAGAGTGGAGATGAGGAAGAAATTCTTTGCAGTGAGGATGGGGAGACACTGGCACAGATTGCCCAGGGAGGCTGTGGATGTGCCTTCCCTGGAGGTGTTCAAGGCCAGGCTGGAGCTCTGTCCTCCTCACTGGGAGACTAAACACTGAGTGAAAATGAAAAGGTTTCAGCTCATCCAGGGAGGTTGGGGATGCTGTCCCTTCTCTGGAGGTGTTCAAGGTCCGGTTGGATGAGGCCTTGAGCAACCTGTGCTGGTGGGAGGTGTCCCTGCCTATGGCAAGAAGTTGGAGCTGGATGAACTTTAAAGTCCCTTCCAACTCAAAACATTCTACCAGTGTTTATCATGAGGGTGCTGGAACACTGCAACAGGTCACCCAGGCAGGTGGTTGAGGCCCCATCCCTGGAGATACTGAAGATCAGGTTGGACAAGTCTCTGAGCAGCCAGATCTAGTGGAAGATGTCTCTGCTGACTGCAGAGGGCTNAAAACAGGAAGAAAACAGGAAGGCTGGGGAGGGACTGTTGACAAGGTCTTGCAATGACAGGACAAGGGGCAATGGGTTTGAAGTGGCAGAGGGGAGATTGAAACTGGATGTTGGGAAGAAGTTGTTTGCAGTGAGGGTGGTGAGACACTGGCACAGGTTGAGGGTGGTGAGACACTGCCACAGGTTGCCCAGGGAGGTTGTGGAGCACAGAATCACCCAACGTGATCTTTGATCACGTTGGGTGATTCTGTGCTCCACAACCTCCCTGGAGGTCTTCTGTGCTCCACAACCTCCCTGGAGGTGTTCAAGCCCAGGTTGGATGAGGCCTTGAGTGACCTGTACTAGTGGGAGGTGTCTCTGCCTATGGCAGGGGGTTGGAACTGGATGATCCTTGAGGTCCCTTCCAACCTTCCCATTCTATGACTCTATGAAAAGAGCAGACTTTGATGCTGGTGAGTCTCAGGGTGATGGTTTCTCTGCTCACATGCACCTTGGCTGCTCTGCAGGTGGACTACAAGGCAGATGAGTGGCTGATGAAGAACATGGACCCTCTGAATGACAACGTGGCCACACTCCTGCACCAGTCTTCTGACAAATTTGTTGCAGAGCTGTGGAAGGATGGTAAGAGATCCTGCTCTGAGCAAACCACTTATGGGTGACTTTACCTTGCTGGATGAGTTTGAGGTGTTTTGTGCCTGTCCCTTCTCACCCTCCACTTCACATTTGATTCTCTGCAGTGTTTCCTCTCATTTCCAGTGCCCAAAGTAGACGAAGGAAGCTGGGTTGCAGCACTGGGCCCTTGCACATGTACCATTTCTGAGTAGCTGCTTCTCATGTTCATTATCTGAACTGATACACACTTACCTCTTGTTACACTGTGTCAAATCTCATGGAGTATCCTGTCCAAAACTCTTAGCTGGACTTGCTGCAGTGGAGTCTTGAACGAGAGCAGCTCTAATGGTGGCTCTGACAATCAACTGTTGTCTGATGTGAGCACCAGCACAGTTTCATGTGCAGTGGTGGGTGATACCCTGGAAGTCTGCATCTCTCCCCAGAGAAAATCCTTGAGCAGCCATGCCAGTGCTTGGATCAAAGAAATCAAGCTCAGTGTCTTCCTGTCAGCTGCACACTGCTGATTCCCTACTTTACCTGCACGGCAGCTTCAAATATTAGCAATAGTTTACCCAAAATCCTCCACAAAGCAGACACAGCTCAATAAATAGTCAGCAGGGGCTTGTCCAGGCTAGTTTTCACCACCAGAGTATATTGATTAGAGGATATTTACATGTCACAGTATCTAAGTCCTGCAGCATTTTATTCAAAGAGGAAATGGAGAAGAGGAGCCCCCAGGGAGACCTCACTGCAGCCTTTCAGTACTCAGAGGGGCACTATGAGAAAGATGGGGACAACCTTTTTTATTTTGCTGCAGCAGGACAAGGGGTGGTGGTTTTAACCCAAAAGAGGGGAGATTCAGACTGAATACAAGGAAGAAATGTTTTATGATGAGGGTGGTCAAACACTGGAACAGGTTGTTCAGAGAGATGGTAGAAGCCTAATCCCTGGAAGCATTCCAGGTGAGGTTGTTTGGGGCCTCTGAGCAACCTGCTCTGGTTGAAGATGTCCCTGCTGACTGCAGGAGGTTGGACTGGATGAGTTTTAAAGGTCCCTTCCAACCTAACCCATTCTGTGAGTCTCTGACATGAAGCTTGTGGTGCAGCTGCTGCTGCAGGGTACTGCTGAGTGTCCCTCTTGGGTCAGTTGTAACGGAGAGATGAAGAACTTTTTGTCTGGGGATCTGCTCCTTTGCACAGGAGCCAAAAAAGTGATTTGGGCTAAGTATTCACCCCTCCTCCTTCCCCAGATAAGTGAAGTGTGCATGGGATGTGTTGTGGCCTAATTGCTGTTGTAGGAGAGTTAAGTCTGTTTGCAATTGCTAACCCTGTTCTGTTGTACTAACTGAAGTGTCTTTGTGTATCTGCTCTTCTGTCTTTCTGTTTCTGCTGTTTCTCTGCCTTAGAGATTCAGACTATTCAGAGAGCCTGTTTCTATGACAATATTACTGGTCTCCATGATCCACCAGGTGAATGGCTGTAAAGCAGTAGGCCTACTGAAGGCAGGGCTGTGGTATCTACAGGGCAACCATTTGTTTATTTGCTCGTAGGCTTGCATGAACTCTGTCATTTCATGCTGACCTTAGGTGTCCCTCCACCAGGCAGGTGGTGTCCCAAGTGCATACCTACCCAGCTGCTGCTGCATACATAGAGCATCTCCAGTTGATGCACTGCATTTAAGCATTGCAGATGAACAACAACAACAACAACAAAAGGTTTGTTGCTTCCTAGTTCCGTGTTGAGATGCAGAATTGCTTCTGAAGCGAGACCTCTGGTAGCTCCAAGCACCTGAGAGAATGCACAAGCTTTGGAACACCATCAGGCTTCTCTCTGCAGTCCCAACACTGATGAAACTCTGCAACGTTTTGGCACGTGGGCGTTGGAGCTGGAGCTGGTGGTGAAGCATCAGAGGAGTGCTGCAGTTGTAGTGGGGGCAGGAAGGGGCAAACAGCTCCCTGCCAGGCTTGGTGGGGTTGGTGGTTTACTTCAGACCCTCCCTTTTGGAGAAGCTGCATGGATTTTGAGAGCCATCAATGAGTCCACCTCTTTGGAATGTCTCTTTGAAAGACCTTTAGGGATTTTATCCAACCTCTTCCTCATCCCTGCCTTCCTCTCCCCAAGCTTACAAATACATCTGGAGCCCTCGACACAGGATCGACCTGATGGAATGGGTCCAGAGGAGCACCATGGCCTCAGGGGGCACCTTTGTTACAAGGGCAGGCTGAGAGCTGGGGTTGTTCAGCCTGGAGAAGGCTCTGGGGAGACCTTAAAGCAGCCTTCCAGTACCTGAAGGGGGCTGCAAGAAGGCTGTTTGCAAAGGCCTGCAGGGACAGGGTGAGAGGGGCAGTGGTTTGAAATCAGAGGAGGTTTAGGTTGGATGTTAGGAACAAGCTCTGCTGCACCAGGAGAGTGCTGGAATGCTGCAGCAGGAGATAGTTGAGGCTCCATCCTTGGAAATGAATTCCAGGTCAGCCTTGACAAGGCTCTGGGCAACCTGATCTAGTGGAGGATGTCCCTGTTGACTGCAGAGCAGTTGGGCTTGATGACCTTTGGAGGGCTCTGCAAGCTTAAACCATTCTATGAAGGTTGTGCCTTCAGATTTTAGGTCTTTTCTTGAGTTTCTCTTCCTGCTAGACCACATAGGAGGGGACAGGCTCATTCCTAGCTAGAGGGCTTGAGTTGAGAGGCTTTGGCCAGTCTCCAGTTGTGTTGCTCAGGGCCTGCTCTAACCTAGAGGGAGAGCTTACATTTAACTGTCACAGTCCTCTGGAGATACAAAGAACCACCTTGTAGGTGGACAGAGGAGAGCAAACCAACAGACACCCAACAGTTGTTATCATACAAGGCCAGAGGCTGCCTGGTGTCCACTTGTTAGTGGTGTCTGGTGGGTGCTTGGTCCTAATATCTGCACACAGCTCATCCTCTGCAGGACTGATCCCCACTGATCTCTAACCAGTTCCTGGTTTAGAACTGAATTCTGCTTCCAAGTAAATCTTTGGGATAGCATCTTCTGATCAGCTTGCCCCTGCTTATTCTTGTGACTTGAGTGAGCAGCTGAGGTTCTGCTGTTCAAAACCATGTGGAGGACCTGGGCTCTGCTCTCTGCTACTTGCAGGGCCCAAAAGTGGTGATCCAGACTTGCTGCCCTCTGTTTGCCTGCTTTTAATGTTCCTTTTTTTTTAAAAATAAACCTTTCAAAACCAGCTCAGTTCAAAAGCTAAATTGTGTCACTTTGTCATCTGCAAAACAAATTCTGTCACCAAGCCACAATTCCCTCTGCTGTGCTTTGGAGGAGTTTGAATTCAGCAGTGGCTTGAGTGAAGGGGCAGAGGGGATCCTCAGCCAGTTTGTTGATGATACCAAACTGGGAGCAGTGGCTGGCACCCCTCAGGCTGTGCCTGGCCTGGCCAGTGAGACCTGGCCAGGCTGGAGAGCTGGGCAGAGGAACCTCATGGGGTTCATCAAGGGCAAATGTGGAGTCCTGCAGCAGGACAGGTGAGGGAAGACCTGCTGGGAAGCAGCTCTGCAGAGAAGGACCTGTAGATGCTGGTGGACAAGTTCCCCATGAGCCAACAATGTGCCCTTGTGACCAGAAAGCCAATGGGGTCCTGGGGAGCATCAAGAAGAGTGTGGCCAACAGGTCAAGGTTGATTCTCTTCCCCCTCTAATCTGCCCTAGTGAGGCCACATCTAGAGTCCTGGGGCCAGGTCTGGGCTTCCCAGTTGAGAGAGGCAGGAAACAACTGGAGAGAATCCAGCCAGAGGCTACAAAGCTGCTAAGGGGCCTGGAGCATCTCTGCGGAGCAAAGGCTGAGAGCCTGCAGAAGGGCAGCCCCAGAGGGCATCTGAGCAATGCTCAGCAAGAGCTAAAGGAGCTGTGGGGGGCAAGAAGCTGGGGCCAGACTCTTGTCAGCAGTGCCCTGTGCCAGGACAAGGGGCAGTGGGCACAGACTGGAGCCCAGGAGGTTCCATCTGAACAGGAGGAGAAACTTTTTGTTGTGAGGGTGTTAGAGGCCTGGAGCAGGCTGCCCAGAGAGGTGGTGGAGTCTCCTTGTCTGGAGAGCTTCCAAGCCCAGCTGGGCATTGTGATCCTGGGCAAGCTGCTGTGGGTGCCCTGCTGGAGCAGGGAGTTGGACTGGATCATCTCCAGAGGTCCCTTCCAACCCCCTCCATGCTGGGATTCTATGCAGATAGCTTCACAGTTGCAGCTCACATCTGGTTACTTACTTCTGGCCCTCCAGCTTGGCTTTCATGGAGACCCAGTGGATGTGCTCACTGCCCAGCAGTGCCAACTGGAAGGTGCCAACCCACCCATGGGGTTTTTTTTTTCCTAGTGAGGTGTTTCAGTACTTGCTGCTCTGCACATGGAACCACCTTCATGGTTGTGACCTAAAGTTTTGAACAACATCAGTCTGGTTTTCAGTTTGTTCTTCTGAGGAAGCAGCCATAGAGATCCTTGCCCAAAATGTTCTTAAAGTCAAGGGAAACAGAATCATGTCTCAGTTCTGGTGCTTGCTGGCAGCTCAGGAGTGCTTTGCTGTGCACTTCCCTTTGGCCTGGGGAGGTCTTTGCACTTCTGTGTAAAACTGGGAAGAGCTCTTCCCAAAGCAGAGTAGCAGAAGCCTGGCAGATACCTTTCCCTCCTCTCACTGACACTGCACCATTCCCAACAGTTCTGGGTTTGAGACACTTGAGCACTCAGTGGAGCTCCACTTTTGTCCCTGTGGCTTCCATTCCTCTTTATTCTACATGACCTAGAGTAGTGCAGGTTCCCCCCAAGGCCAGAAATGTGCCCTTGTGGCTGAGGGCAGCCTGAGGTGCAGCAAGGAAAGTGTGGGCCGCAGGGCTAGGCAGGTTCTGCTCCCCCTCTACTCTGCCCTGCTGAGGCACCTGCAATGCTGTGTCCAGTTTTGGGCTCCCCACTTCAAGAGAGGCAGGGACCTGCTGGAGAGAGTCCAGTGGAGAGCCAGGAGGGTGAGTGGGGGACTTGAGCAGCCCCCCTATGGAGTGAGGCTGAGAGCCCTGGGGCTGTTTGGTCTGGAGAGGAGAAGGCTGAGAGGGGATCTGAGCAATGTCTGTAAATATCTGAGGGGTGGGTGTCAGGATGAAGGTGCCAGGCTCCTTTCAGTGATACTCAGTGATAGACAAGGAACACTGGGTGCAGGAATCCAGAAGGAGGTTCCCCCTTAACATGAGGAGAAACTCTTTTGGTGTGAGGGTGCTGGAGGCCTGGCACAGGCTGCCCAGAGAGGCTGTGGAGTTTCTTCCAAGGTCCAGCTGGATGCGTTCTGTATCAGCTGCCCTAGAGGTGATCCTGCTCTGGCAGGAGGGTCAGACTCGATCTCCAGAGGTCCCTTCCAACCCCCAGCATGCTGTGGTGCCTTTGAAGCAGACACATGCAGATGTCTAACTCCAGCCCTTCAGCCCAGGAGCGTTTCTCATGGCAGGAACTCAAACGGTTGCTGGTTTCCGAGCAGCTTTCTCTCCGAGAAGCTGACTGCAAGCAGATGGCTTCACTGGTCATGCAGAGCTGCAAGTCAAGAGCTGGATATTTCAGTTTGTCCCTCCCAAAGCTACACTCTCCTGCTGTCTGAGTTTGTGGCTTTTGGTCCCACTGCTTGTGCACAGCGTCCCCGTCCCTGCTGGCTGCCTCGGCTCCCGGCGGCACCTCCTGCCGCGCCTGCCGCAAAGCTTCTGCTGCCGCACTCCTGCTCCTCCTGCCTGCCTCTCTGCCCGCCCCACCTCAAAGCCCACTTCACTGTTTCCTCTTGCCCTTCCCAGTGGATCGTATCGTGGGGCTGGACCAGGTGACTGGCATAACAGAGACAGCCTTTGGCTCTGCCTACAAGACCAAGAAGGGCATGTTCCGGACCGTGGGGCAGCTCTACAAGGAGTCTCTCACCAAGCTGATGGCGACGCTGCGCAACACCAACCCCAACTTCGTGCGCTGCATCATCCCCAACCACGAGAAGAGGGTAGGTGCCACAGCCCTCCTCTGCCTCACTGCAAGCCTGGCACATGCTGGAAGTCAGGCACCCTGTTGGTGTCCTCTGGGGAAATGGGCAGCCAGGTGGCACAGAGCTCTCAGGCTGGTGGGCAGCAAGGTGCCCATGAGCCAGCAATGTGCCCTCGTGGGCAAGAAAGCCAAGGGACTCCTGGGGTGTGCATCAAGAAGTGTGGACAGCAGGTCGAGGGAGATTCTCTTCCCACATCACTCTGCCCCAGTGAGGCCACATCTGGAGTCCTGCAGCCAGTTCAGGAGAGGCAGGGAACTACCTGGAGTGATGGCAAATCCACCAGGTGATCTGGGAGATACCTTCAGATGATAGGAGAGGGAGGCTCTTGTCCTCCTCTCTCACATTAGTGAGGCCACATCTGCAGTGCTGTGTCCAGTTCTGGGCTGCCAGCTGAGGAGAGACAGGGAACTGCTGGAGAGAGCCCAATGGAGACTGCAAAGCTGCTGAGGGGCCTGGAGCAGCTTTTTGAGAAGCAAAGGCTGAGAGCCTGCAGAAGAGCAGCCCCAGAGGGCATCTGAGCAGTGCTCAGCAACAGCTAAAGAGTGGGGACAAGAGAATGGGGCCAGACTCTTGTCAGTGGTGCCCAGTGTCAGGACAAGGGGCATTGGGCACAAACAGGAATCCAGGAGGTTCCATCTCAACAGGAGGAGAAACTTCTTTGTTGTGAGGGTGCTGGAGGCCTGGAGCAGGCTGCCCAGAGAGGTTGTGGAGTCTCCTTCTGTGGAGAGCTTCCAAGCCCAGCTGGGCACTGTGCTGCTGGGCAAGCTGCTGTGGGTGCCCTGCTGGAGCAGGGAGTTGGACTGGATGACCTCCAGAAGTCCCTCCCAGCCTCTAGTAACCTCTGTTTCTGTGATTCCCTGAGTATTTCTTGCACATCCCCTTATTTAGACAGCTGTGCTTGCAGAGATTAGCCTGGGACACTCACCCTGCAGTTGCTCATGGCCAGAGATTAACTCAGTTGTTTTGTTTGTGCAGGCTGGGAAGTTGGATCCACATCTGGTTCTAGACCAGCTCCGCTGCAATGGGGTGCTGGAAGGCATCAGGATTTGTCGGCAAGGCTTTCCTAACAGGATTGTGTTCCAGGAATTCAGACAGAGGTAACAGCAGCAACAGCCTCTGGGGTTTTGATCAAAGCTCCTCCTTAAATAATTAAGGATGCCCCAAACCCTCCCCTGTCCCTTGTGGGAAAAAATCCACAACCATGGGTGAGGTCTTGAAGTGGCTCAGACTTGAAGCAGTTAAAGGCTACAAGTTGATGCTACAGACAGTAGGGAAGGGGAAACAAATTGAAATGGAGTGGAGCAAGCTGCCCTGGGAGGCTGTGGGGTCTCCTCCTGTGGAGAGCTTCCAACTCCAGCTGGGCATTGTTATCCTGGGCAAACTGCTGTGGGTGCCCTGCTTTAGGAGGGGTTGGACTGGATGATCTCCAGAGGTCCCTTCCCACTTCCCACAATTAGAGATCAGTTTCCATCAACCATTAAAAAAATGCTTCCCCAGCATGAAACACACTGAGGAGGTCCTTGATCACATCACATTTGGGGATCTTCTCAATGCTGATCAATACCTAAAGGGCAAGGGGCAAGAGGATGGGGCCAAGACTCTTGGCAGTGGTGCCCAGTGACAGGACAAGGGGAACAGACTGGAACCCAGGAGGTAGAGCTTCTTTGTTGGGAGGGTGCTGGAGGCCTGGAGCAGGCTGCCCAGAGAGGCTGTGGAGTCTCCTTCTCTGGAGAGCTTCCAAGCCCAGCTGGGCATTGTGCTGCTGGGCAAGCTGCTGTGGGTGCCCTGCTTTAGCAGGGGTTGGACTGGATGATCTCCAGAGGTCCCTTCCCACCCCTACTAATCTGTGTCATCAGAGAACATGATCCTGAAGGTCTCTCTCTATCCCATAGTCCCTCCTGGAATACCTTAAGTAAACCAGGCAATTTCCAAGAGGTTCAGAGGAAGCCCAGCAGAGAGGCAGGTCAGAGGCAGTTATGTAACCACTCAGCAGGCATCCCCCTGACATCTCCTGTGCTCTTCCTTCCTCTGCAAGGCACAAAGCCACAGTGAGGGGGAACTTCTGAAGCACACTTCCTCAACATGCAGAACACAGCAGTTTTGTACTCACCTGTGTTAAAAATTCCCAACCAATCTGACATTCCTTTGGCCCTACATGAGGAAATTTTCCCTCTGAGCTACCCTGGGCATACAAAGGACAGAGAAGACCCAGAGCTTACATTACACATCCATTTCTGGATGATCTCCAGAGGTCCCTTCCACCTCCACCCTGCTGGAATTGTGTGGGACTGCTGTACAAACCTTCTGGAGAAGTCCCTTAGCCCAGCACTTGGTGGCTGTAGCTGTATGGGTGGTGGAGCTGGGTGTGAAGGTTTGCTTTCCTTTCACTGCAGGTATGAGATCCTGACTCCCAATGCCATTCCCAAAGGCTTCATGGATGGGAAGCAAGCCTGCGAGCGCATGGTGAGTCTGCACACCTCAGCACTGCTTCCAGCTGAAGAGCTGCCACAGCTGCTCTCCTCCTCTTGATGTAAACACAATCTGCTTGCTGTCCATCCAGATCAGAGCCTTAGAGCTGGACCCCAACCTGTACAGAATTGGGCAGAGCAAGATCTTCTTCCGAGCTGGGGTCTTGGCACACTTAGAGGAAGAGCGAGATCTGAAGATCACTGACATCATCATCTTCTTCCAGGCTGTCTGTCGAGGCTACCTGGCCAGGAAGTATGTGGCTCTGGCTTGCATCTCCTTGTGGGCATCTCCAGCTCCCTGAGAGGAGGCTGCAGAGGGGTGGGGTTGGGCTCTGCTCCCTAGGATCAGGTGATAGGAGGAGAGGAACTGGCCTGAAATTGTGCCAGGGAGGGTTAGGTTGGAGATGAGGAAAAAATTCTCTGCTCCAAGAGTGGTCAGGGGTTGGAACAAGCTGCCCAGGGAGGGTGGTGGAGTCCCCATCCCTGGAGATGTCCCCAGCCCTGGAGATGTCCCCAGCCCTGGAGGTGTTCCAGCAAGGTGTGGCCATGGCACTTGGGGCCATGGTTTGGTGGCCATGCTGGTGCTGCCTTGCTGGTTGGACTGGATGATCTCAGAGGCCTCTTCCAACCCAAACAGTTCTATGATTCTATGAAAATTTCCACTTCAGGAGATGAGTTTAAAGTGAGCTGCCTGATAATCTGTGTTTGCATCCAGGGTGGGGGGTGAATTTTTGCCTTCAGCCCTTCATCCCTTCCCTTTCTCCTGTCCTTAATCTTGCCTCAGTGACACCTGCAGCTCTTTTACTGCAGCACAGTTGGTGGCTGTAAGAAACATCTCTCCTCCTCCTGCACTGGAGCCTCTTAGAAGTGCTTGGAAAGCTGTTTCTATGAAATTAAAGGACACTTCAGAGTCCTGATCTTTATCTTTGTAAGAAACAAGTCTGTAAGAGGAAGGACAAACAACATTTGCAGTTCTTGTTTTGGAATAGGAGGCTCCAGCTCTCGTTCTGCCCCTTCACCTCAGGAGTAAGCACTGATAAATCAGTGCAGTCCCTTAAACTTCCAAATACTCCTATTTATGGTCTGCAAGTGTTCCAGGGCAGGGTAACCCAACAATTAAAAGCATGGGCAGAGGATCAGCTGTGTTCAGCACAAAATGTTTTGCTCTTTCTTGTCTTCAGGGCCTTTGCAAAGAAGCAGCAGCAGCTGAGTGCACTGAAAATCCTGCAGAGGAACTGCGCCGCGTACTTAAAGCTGAGGCACTGGCAGTGGTGGAGAGTCTTCACCAAGGTTCCTCCTCTTCTGTGCTGGGGGGGTTGACTTTTGTAAGTAGGTGAGTGCAGATTCTCACTGGTTCATCTCCAATCTCTGCAGGTGAAGCCTCTTCTCCAGGTCACTCGTCAGGAAGAAGAGCTGCAAGCCAAGGACGAGGAGCTGATGAAGGTGAAAGAGAAACAGACAAAAGTGGAGGCAGAACTTGAGGAGATGGAAAGGAAACATCAACAGGTTTGTGTCCAGGAGCAGCCTTTGCTATCTAGATTGTGAATTGCACCAGATCCCCTGGGAGGGAGCCGTGCTGGGGGGACAGCTGTGAGCTACAGCACTTGAATCAGGCAAGCAAACTCCTCTCCCACTCAGCTGTAACCTGAAATGCAGCAAGAGCCATTTCTGCAGGAAAAGGGGAGGGTTAGGTTGGAGATTAGGAACAATTTCTTTGCTGCAGGAGTTGTCAGGGATTGGAAGAGGCTGCCCAGGGAGGTGGTGGAGTCCCCATCCCTGGAGGTGTTCAAGCAACCTGTACCATGGCACTTGGGGCCATGGTTTAGTGGCCGTGGTGGGGTTGGGTTGCTGGTTGGACTGGATGATCTCAGGGGGCTTGTCCAACCCAAACAACTCTAGGATTCTATGAACACCAAACTGCTTTTCAGCCTTTCCTGGTTCCCAGGAGAACTTAAGTAGCAGTGTTACTTGCTGTTTTCAGGGTGAGGTGCCTCTGTGCTGGACATGTGCTGTTCAAGACAGGCTTGTGCTGATAAGTGCCATTGCTGAGGCTTTCAGCTCCTCTGAACTGATAACAAAGGCAGTTCTGTGTTATCACTGTGGGTATTTGGAGATGTGCTGGAACTAGCATGGAGAGCTAGAAGGGCAAAGCATCAGTGCCTGGTGCTGACAGGGCTGGCAGGTCTGCCCTGTGAGGAGTGCCTAAGGACCCTGGGTTTGTCCTGGCTTGCAGAAGAGGAGGCTGAGGAGCAA
This sequence comes from Ramphastos sulfuratus, assembly GCA_013399055.1. NCBI lineage: Eukaryota > Metazoa > Chordata > Aves > Piciformes > Ramphastidae > Ramphastos > Ramphastos sulfuratus. Next base: position 17,757 of record WBNM01021003.1, read on the forward strand.
CCTCATTGTTCTCTGCAGCTTTCTGAGAAGGGGAAGTAGAGGGAGGTGCTGATCTCATCTCCTTGGGAACCTGTGGAAGGACATGTGGGAATGGGTCAAACTGCATGGAGAGAGGGGCAGAGTAGATGTTAGGAATCAGTCCTTTAGCCAAGGAGGTGTTCAGACACTGGGACAAGCTTCCCAAAGAGGTGCTGGATGCCCCAAGCATTTAAGAGGCTTTGGGACAATGCTCTTGATCAAATGCTGGGACTTCTTGGACTCTTTAGGCTGTCAGGCAGTGATAGGACTGGGGGGAATGGAACAAAGCCAGAAATGGGTAGGTTCAGGCTGGGTGTTAGGAAGAAGTTCTTCAGCATGAGGGTGGTGAGAGCCTGGAAGGGGTTGCCCAGGGAGGTGGTGGAAGCCTCATCCCTGGAGGTGTTTAAGGCCAGGCTGGATGAGGCTGTGGCCAGCCTGATCTAGTGGGAGGTGTCCCTGCCCATGGCAGGGGGGTTGGAACTGACTGATCCTTGAGGTCCCTTCCAGCCCTGACTGATTCTATGGTTGTGTTCACCCCGAAGGGGTCAGGCAGTTGGAGCAGATGATCACTGCAGGTCTCCTCTAGCTGCAGTGTGACACACAAGAGGTAATGTCTTGGCAGTGACTCCCAAGTGCCAGCTGCAGCCCAGCTACCCATGGCACTGCTGTGCCACTGTGCAAGGCTGAAGGCAAGGGACAGGGCACAGCAGAACAGGTGGAGCAGGGGCAGTGGGAGTTGTTCCTTAGACTGGGGGGACATGAGTCAGTATTGCTGTGGCCCTCTTGAGAAACTTGGTGTCTTGAGGCCCTCACTGCAAGGACACTGAGAGCTGGAGCAGGTCCAGAGAAGGGCATCAAAGGTGGGGAAGGGTCTGGAGCACAGGTCTGGTGAGGGGCAGCTGGGGGACCTTAGGATGTTCAGCCTGGAGAAGAGGAAGCTGAGGGGGGAGACTTCACTGCTCTCTACAGCTCCCTGAAAGGAGGCTGCAGTGAGGAGGGGGTTGTGCTCTGCTCCCTAGCAGCAAGGGATGGGACAAGAGGAAAGAGTCTCAAGTGCTGCACCAGGGGAGGTTTAGGTTGGACATTAGAGGGAATTTCTTCCCTGAAAGGCTTCTCAAAGCCTGGCCCAGGCTGCCCAGGGAGGTGGTTGAATGCTCATCCCTGGAGGTGTTTGGAAGCTGCAGAGCTGTGGTGCTGAGGACCATGGCTTAGCAGCAGCCTTGCTACCAAGAGAGTAGAGTTAGAGAATGATTGGACTCAAAAGGCCTTTTCCAACCCAACTGATTCCATGCTCCTGTCTGCTGGATTTCTGATAAATACCTCTGCTAAAAGCCTTTGGGTTTGGATGTTGGCAGGGAGTTAAGAATTGGAGCTGAACTTAGCCTTTAAGTAACTTTGCAGTTGCCCTGTGTATAATCTCTCATAAGGGACCTGGAAATATTCTTTCTACTGCTTTACTACTCTTTGTGTGTGTGTGTTTGCAGCTTCTGGAAGAGAAGAACATCCTTGCTGAGCAGCTGCAGGCTGAGACAGAGCTCTTTGCAGAAGCTGAGGAGATGAGGGCTCGCTTGGCTGCCAAAAAACAAGAGCTGGAAGAAATTCTCCATGATTTGGAGTCCAGGGTTGAGGAGGAAGAGGAAAGAAACCAAATACTGCAAAATGAGAAAAAGAAAATGCAGGGTCACATCCAGGTATGGTTCTTGGTGCTAGAAATGGAAAAGCAGGAAACAGGACAGTTGAGGAGGGGAAGCTCCCTCAGCATCTCAACCTGGAACAGGGACAGGGCAAGGGACAATGGCTTTGAGCTGAGAGAGGGGAGATTGAGACTGGAGATGAGGAAGAAATTCCTGAGAGTGAGGCTGGTGAGACACTGGCACAGGTTGAGGGTGGTGAGACACTGGCACAGGTTG